>JASDQU010013624.1:148495-175239 GCA_032191745.1 Picea mariana | reverse complement strand
CAAAAGATCCCTTCTCCTGCAAATACTCTTTAGGGTTTAACCATTAACCATATGTGAGTACATACCTCGGATAGCATTTGCAGGTAGTGGCTCCATCTGGTAGCAGCGGTAATCATTACCAAAAACTTCAAGAGTGATTGCAACTGGTTCTATGGCTGCAACTGCAACTGGTACTGCAACTGCAGCTTAGGGTTTTATGAGGAAACCCTAATTTTTCAAACTTTGAATTTTGAAATTCTGATCCAGTGGATAGATGCACTAGGCTGAGGCGAGTTAGCTGGTGCAGTCGGAATTTCGAAAATCCAACTTTTACCCCCTCAAACTTGATTTGCGGATTTCTAGACTGGTGCTTTTGGTTTTCTGGTACTTCTGGTTTTCTGGTACTTTGTGAAATTAGAGTTTCACTTTTCGGGAGATCTAGCCACTGAAAAGGTGCACTCTAAGTGCCAAAATGATCCTTGGGGGAGGGCGCAACTTTCTAGGTGGTTTTAGGGCTGAAAAGATTCACTTTTGCAAAACCTTAATTTTTGGGTATGGTAACAGTGACGTTTTTCCTCTTGCGAAATATGCTTCCTTCGGGTTGGCTCTGAAACCATGTTAATGTTTATGCCATTATTATAGTTCTTTGCAATTCAATAGATAATAGCAACATAAGAATACGATCACTGAGAAATACACATCCACAAGAGACACAACATTTATCCTGGGAAACCCTCTAGGGGAAGAAAACCCAGCAAAACTTCCTTAATATAAATAGCCAATATAATGCCAAGAGATCTTATGCTAAAACAAAAAGTCCTCTCCCAAGATACCCGCCACTCTCTCTCTCCTTTGCCGGTAACAGATCAGAACTTGTCTCTCAAACTGAGCAAGTGAGTTGTGTGTTTGAAGTGAGGCACTAGCCTCTTATTTATACAAGACTGTCACGTGTGAAAGGTCACAACTGGCAGGGCCGACCTCTCACTCTGGGTGGGTAAACCCACCTTTAATTAATTCTGGGTCTTCCATAATAACTGTTGGGGCCGACTTCTTATTCTGCCCTTTATAATTGTCCGATGACCAATCCACAAAAGGGGATTTGGTACTTATACAATTACCGACATGATTAATCCACAATGGGGATTAATCCAATAACAATAATAATAATAATGACATGATTAATCCGCAATGGGGATTTAATCCAATAATAATAAAAATGCTCTTCGCAGTTACATTATTTCAACATAAATGAGTAGCACTCAAGGCCTAGTGCCTCAAATACAATCTTGTTTGCAATTGGTGTTGGGAATGGATTTGTGAGTGTCATATTATTCAAACCTATAAAACAAACACAAATCCTTAATCTCCGAGGGTGTTATTTCTTCGGTTGTGCCACCATGGGATCAACCAATTCATCTTTATCTATGGTATATATAATTCTTGTTGCAAACATACTTTCAATTTCTTGTTAAACAATTTCCTTGTATTTATGTGTAGGTTTATATGACCTTTTTTTCACAAGGATTGCATTTATAATTAAATTTATCTTCATATCTCCCATCTCCTCAACTTCTCCTTTTAGATCCTTACAGTGTCTTGCAAATACATCTTAGTACTCCTTAAGTAGGCTGACTGTCTCTCTTTTCTAATTGAAAACACTATAATTATAATTTTATTATGACACATAACTAAACACAAATATATGGTTTAATATTGAATTACTTTGCCTCCCTCTTTTCTCTTATTATTCCAAGCTTGATTTTAAAATTATAATAAGTAGGCTGACTGTCTCTCTTTTTTTCATTTCTGACTAGTAATCACCAATCATCACCAGATTTGTTTCCCATCATTTGATATGTCAACTACCAGATTTGTTTCCCACCAGATTTGTTTCCCATCATTTGATATGTCAACTTCCAATGTCTTGATATTTGCATCAGCCATTTAAGTGATTTTGATTCATCCATTTTGATTTCTTCTTTTACATCATTATATGATGTTAGGAAATTTATATTCTCCTATTCTTTTGTAAGGATTTTTATTTTATTTTATTTTTACTGTAAATATAGACCTTTAGACGTTAATGGTTTGTTGAACTCTATGCACTAATTTTCTTTTTCTACCTTAAACTCTTATCAAGACCTTTTTCGTTTTCCATTTCAATTCTCCATGTTATAAGGTTCCTTTCTTCTTGATTTTCAAGCACAATTCTGTAGCAAGTCGAAGTCAACCCTATGTCAACTTGCAACTTACCTTTATATTTTCTACTCTTTTCCGTTAGATTTTCCATGAAATCCATCATCTCGATTGCTTGTGTTAGCATATCTTTTGTAGGGAAAAAGGAAAATTCTTTGATAATGTTTTTTTTCGGCATCTGCCAGTTCCATGTCTCTCTTTTGCCTCTTATACCTTATACCATTTGTATGCTACGTATTCCATTTTTTTGATCACGTGTGTCCAAATTCTCTCTTAATGTTATCTAATTCTATTTCACTCATTTTAACAATAAAAAAATGTGTTTTAAGCAGATAATAAAGGTCTGATATTTCCTCTTTGGGCTATTGCTATCTAATTTTTTTCTCCAAATATTTTTACAAAATAGGTCAAATTTGTGGCGTATGTTTGCAATCAATGATTATGGGTACTACACCAAAGAGTATCCTATCTTATGAATTACTAATATTTATAGTCTAGTCGACCTTGGTATTCAACATTCTTAGATACTTCCTAAACATGTATTGTAGAAGAATCTTTCTCCTTAAATATTAATGGTGGGAAGAAAGTTATTTTTTACAATGTGGGAATGTGGGAATTAGACAAAGGTATTGTCTAATTATTTTCTAAAATACAACATGTGTTTATTCTATGAAAAAGTAATTTTTTAATTTAATACTCCAACACTTTTTTTCTCTAAAATATAATTTTTCATATGTCATTCATAAAACTCCAACACTTTCTTTCTCCAAAATATAATTTTTCATATGTCATTCATAAAACTCAATGTCCAAGTTCTAACCCACAAACATGAGATATCCTATGTGCAATTTTCCTTTGACATTAGCTTTAATATGTTTTTACTTGTAGGACCTAATGCAAATTTCTAATGTTAGATTCTTCTTTTCATGGTTCCATCCAAGGTTTTCTTTCATTGGGGTTTAGAGGTATGATAATTCTTTTTATATTTTTTTTAATATTTATCATATCTTTCTCTATAGAGATTGCATTTTTCATTTCATTCACCAAGGTCTTGTTAGTAGACCTACATAAGTTGTGTTTCCTTTGACTAGGTCAATGATCTAAAAGTTGGACATAGTTGATATTATCATAATGCTTGTTTCTAATCCTTTCAAAAATTCAATAGTTTCCACAAATATTTTGTCTACTGTTTTAAAAAAATTTCTAGACCTTATGAGGTGAGGTCTCCCCATACCTATCCAAGTTTCCTTAGGGAGGATATTCACTTTTGACCCAAAGTCCAACATAACTTGGGGAATATAAACTCCCTGTATCTCAAAGTTGACTTAAGGATTAAAATAACTTGTTATCTTATCTCCTTGTTGTAGATGGAAAATAATCTTTATTACTTGCATATTTTTGGTGGTAATTATTTAATATACTTAATAGATATATCAACCTTTCCATGGCTTGTTCTTCTCTTAATATCTCCAAAATATCTTCAATAATATAATTCTTTTATTTCCTTTGTCTAACTTAATTTGATTCAATATCTTCTTCGTTTTCATCTATGTTTCTAAACATGCTTATAACTTCATTGATGTATTGTTTTTAAGGTTTTACTTGAGAGGTTATTTTTAAAATAACATCTTCCCATGTTTTAGATCCCATTCTTGTGACTATACTCAAATTTTTATAATTCAATGCTTAATGATTTGGTATAGTTTGTAGAATATTTACATTTCTTATAATTATTATTTTCTCCAACATAATTAAGCAATCCTCTATGGAGTGATCTCCCACTCTATAATGGTTTCATAATCTTAGGTCAGTCCTATCCTTTAGGGGATAATAGGGACTAATGTGATCCCCTTTGAGATAGATAAGACACTATAATTTTTAAAATCCACTTCATCCTCCTTTTCTACCACCTCTTTATCCTCTTCTTCCATCGTGGTCTCCTCTTCTCTCCCTCCCTAATCATTCCCCCTTCCTTCTTGGGTTCTTTGATTCTCATCTATTATTTCTATATGGTAAATTGTTTGATACTGAGACTTGTTCTTCCTGTTAGCACATAATTGTTTTTTATAAAATTTTGTAAACAAATTATTATTTGAGAAAAATGTGGTTTTAAAAGGTCAATGTGCTCTCGAAGCTAAGTGGTCTATTAATTAGGTCAAATATCAAAGGGTTCTTTTGGAAAAAGTGAAAAAATTGGTTTCAATAGGTCCTTTATGCTCTCGAGCATATAACATGGTTTAGATTTTGTCTTATAATCATTAGGTCAAATATCAAAAGGTTCTTTTGGAAAAAGTAAAAATTTTGGTTTCAATAGGTCCTTTATGCTCTCAAGCATATAACATGGTTTAGACATTGTCTTATAATCATTAGGTCAAATATCAAAGGGTTCTTTTGGAAAAAGTGACAAATTTAATTTCAATAGGTCCTTTATGCTCTTGAGCATATACCATGGTTTAGATATTGTCAGAGCATATGACATGGTTTAGATATTGTCTTATAATCATTAGGTCAAATATCAAAGGGTTCTTTTGGAAAAAGTGACAAATTTGGTTTCAATAGGTCCTTTATGCTCTCGAGCATATAACGTAGTTTAGATATTGTCAGAGCATAAAACATGGTTTAGATATTGTCTTATAATCATTACGTCAAATATCAAAGGGTTCTTTTGGAAAAAAGTGACAAATTTGGTTTCAATAGGTCCTTAATGCTCTCGAGCATATAACATGGTTTAGATATTTTCTTATAATCATTAGGTCAAATATCAAAAGGTTCTTTTGGAAAAAGTGACAAATTTGGTTTCAATAGGTTCTTTATGCTCTCGAGCATATAACATGGTTTAGATATTGTCTTATAATCATTGGGTCAAATATCAAAGGGTTCTTTTGGAAAAAGTGACAAATTTGGTTTCAATAGGTCCTTTATGCTCTCGAGCATATAACATGGTTTAGATATTGCCAGAGCATATAACATGGTTTAGATATTGTCTTATAATCATTAGGTCAAATATCAAAGGGTTCTTTTGGAAAAAGTGACAAATTTGGTTTCAATAGGTCCTTTATGCTCTCGAGCATATACCATGGTTTAGATATTGTCTTATAAAAAATTATTGGTTATTCTCGAGCATATAACATGGTTTAGATATTGTCTTATAAAAAATTATTGGTTATTGGGTCTGAGGCCCAATCTCCAAATCCATATAACATGGTTTAGATATTGTCTTATAATCATTAAATCCACATAACATGGTTTAGATATTGTCTTATAATCATTAGGTCAAATATCAAAGGGTTCTTTTGGAAAAAGTGATAAATTTGGTTTCAATAGGTTCTTTATGCTCTTGAGCATATAACATGGTTTAAATATTGTCTTATAATAATTAAATCCACATAACATGGTTTAGATATTGTCTTATAATCATTAAATCCACATAACATGGTTTAGATATTGTCTTATAATCATTAGATCAAATATCAAATGGTTCTTTTGGAAAATGTGATAAATTTTGTTTCAATAGGTCCTTTATGCTCTCGAGCATATAACATGGTTTAAATATTGTCTTATAAAAAATTAGATATTGTCTTGTAATCATTAAGTCAAATATCAAAGGGTTCTTTGGGAAAAAGTGATAAATTTTGTTTCGATAGGTCCTTTATGCTCTAGAGCATATCACATGGTTTAAATATTGTCTTATAAAAATATAAAAGGATTCTTTAAATATTGTCTTATAAAAATATCAAAGGATTATTTTGGAAAAAGTAATAAATTTTGTTTCAATAAGTTTTTTATGCTCTCGAGCATCTAACATGGTTTAAATATTGGTAAATATTGTCTTATAAAAATATCAAAGGTTTTTTTTGGAAAAAGTGATAAATTTTGTGTCAATAAGGTTTTTATTATTTTGGAAAAAATAATAAATTTTGTTTCAATAAGTTCTTTATACTCTTGAGCATCTAACATGGTTTAAATATTGGTAAATATTGTCTTATAAAAATATCAAAGGTTTTTTTTGGAAAAAGTGATAAATTTTGTTTCAATAAGTCATTTATACTGGAGCATATAACATGGTTTAAATATTGGTAAATATTATCTTATAAAAATATCAAAGGATTCTTCTGAAAAATTGATAAATTTTGTTTCAATAAGAACTTTATGCATAGCATGATTTAAGTATTGTCTTATAAAAAAATATTGGTTATTAAAACCCAATTTCCAAATCCACTAGATAAGCACTAACACAAAACAAAAATTATAAAAGAGCATATAACATGATTTAAATATTTTCTTATAAAAATTTATTAAATATTATCTTATAAAAAATTATTCAACTTTATGCATAACATGATTTAAATATTATCTTATAAAAAAATATTGGTTATTAAGGCTCAATCTCCAAATCCACGAGATAAGCACTAACACAACACAAAAATTATAAAACAGCATATAACATGATTTAAATATTTTCTTATAAAAAATTAAAAAAACATATAACATGATTTAAATATTTTCTTATAAAATTAAAATAGCATATAACATGATTTAAATATTTTCTTATAAAAGAGCATATAACATGATTTAAATATTTTCTTATAAAAAATTATTAAATATTATCTTATAAAAAAATTATAAAAAACATATAACATGATTTAAATATTTTCTTATAAAAAATTAAAAAAGACATATAACATGATTTAAATATTTTCTTATAAAAAATTAAAATAGCATATAACATGCTTTAAATATTTTCTTATAAAAAATTAAAATAGCATATAACATGATTTAAATATTTTCTTATAAAAGAGCATATAACATGATTTAAATATTTTTTTATAAAAAATTATTAAATATTGTCTGATAAAAACTTATTTAAATATTTTCTTATAAAAAATGATTAAATATTGTCTTATTGGTTAGTGAGGCCCAATCTCCAAATCCACGAGATGAGCACTATCACAACACAAGCGAAGCGCTAAGGAATAATGTATGACCCCACAAGGTGGACTATTCTTTGCACAATACATGCATATGCTTGGCAACCATCAGTGCATATAAACAAGCTTATATCAAGTCTCCCCATCAATGTGGGATATCTCTCACCGAATGCAGTCCAAAAGTGCCAAGTTTACAGGTGTCAAGGGTTTTTGTTTGCAGGTGCCAAGTTTCCAAGTGACAAAAGAGCTCATAAGTGTCAAGGTCAAGCTCACAATTGTCAAGGGAAGGATTTCCAAGGTCTTTAATATTTAGCTGCGAGGATATCTTCGTTCGATCAGATGTCAAGTAAAAATGCCGAGATCATAGGTGTCGAGGGATGTTACTAAGTGTGAAGGTCAAACTTTAGATCCGCCATGACTTACGAGAAGAATGCAAACATTTAATGCTTACAAGCGTCGGGATAGATGTCAGACTGAGTTCAAAAATCACGATGGAAACAATCATCGCTTAGGTGTCAAATAAAGAATGCGCAAGTGCAAATGAGAGATAGGTGTTGTTCAGTCGCTCAAGTGCTGTAGTATCAAGTTGAATGATGAACATCAAGCGCTCTATTCAAGCTGAGTTTTTGACGAGAATCTATTTGCATGTATCGTAAAAACAGTAAAAGAGGCGATGAGCTTGCCAAATGCTCGAAGACTGCTCATATGCTTGAATGTGTTCATATACCAAAGGCCAAAATCCAATGTCAAAAAGCTAGTAGGAATCAATTCACAGGGAGTATTTTGGATGCCCAAGGATTTCCCATCAAAGAATTCGGAGATGTCAAGTGTCAGATTAAAGCACACTATTGCCAAATGCGCTAATGTTCAGGTCAAAGATAATTATCTAGCTGTCGAAAAAAACATTTGATAACTAAATTGAAATGCCAATTAATGATCCAGGTGTTGAAATCATTGCGCAACGGACATCAATAACCATTAGTTATATCGTTCATCATGTTTTTACTTACCCGTCTACTCGATGGTGAACATTCAAGCATTGATCAGAGTGTGGGACAAGGATGTGAGATTTTATGCAGTCAAAGACTTATCAGGAAGTCCAGTTGCATATTTCTATTTTGATCCACACTCAAGGCCCTCAGAGAAGCGAGGTGGTGCATGGATGGATGAAGTTTTTGGCCGAAGTCGTGTGCTCGTGCAGAATGGCAGTTCAGTCAGGCTACCCACAATGCATGGTTTGCAAACAGACACCACCGATTGGAGATAATCCAAACCTAATGACTTTCTGTGAGGCTGAGACTATATTCCATGAATTTAGCCATGTACTATAGCATATGCTTACCAAGAAAAATGAAGGCTTAGTAGCAGGTATTCATGGTCTAGAGTGGGATGCAGTTGAACCTCCTTCTCAGTTTATGGAGAACCGGTGTTACGACAGAGACACACTTATGGGCATTGTTAAGCAATAAAAAACTGGTGAGACACTCTCCGAAGAAATATATTTGAAACTTGTAGGGGCAAGAACATTCAGGGCAACTTCACAGAACTTACCTCAGATCTAATTTGCGAGTATTGATCTGGAACTACATTCAAATTACATTCCTGGTGGTTCAGAGACTATTTTCGATGTTGATCATAGGTTAACTCTGAGGAAACAAGTTGTTCCCACCTTGCAGGAAGATAGGTTCTTATTTAGTTTCCATCATATCTTTGCAGGTGGATATGGAGCAGGTTACTATAGTTACAAGTGGGATGAGTTTCTGTCTGCAGATGCATTCTCAGCATTTGAAGAGACTGGATGGTATCTATACTCCAAGATGGATTTAAGCCAACAATGCAGTGATAAGTGTCTTGGGAAATTCTGAAAATGTAAAGAGAATGAAGACAATACAGAAACAAAGATTTCCTAGCGAGCTACCTCACGCTGCGAAAGTGCTGAAGGTAGAGTTTTTGCAGCAAATTGCATCTGGACACTGCGAAAATGCACAATCAATCTATGTCAGAGCCTATTCAACTGCCAGCTAAGATGAATGTGTCAAGTCATCATGAGGATTCGAAGGACCAACTATTTTTCCACCGAAGTTATGTGGTTGAGATGTGGTTGTATTAATTAGCTCAAAAACTAAACCCTAAAATATAGGAGTTTGTTATAGTTGGTTATTATTCTTTTGTAACTCCCTCCAAACTCCCTCCAATTTTAGGAGAAATATGAAGATGTTGAATCTATTGGGCTGGCATGTAATCCTATATATGATGATAGGAGGGCGAAATGGTTCAAGACGGGGAGTTTGGAAAGAAAATCTCGAAAGGGGTTTGGTCCTGAGGTATTGAGGCATATTGTAGAAACTCTTCTGCTCTGTACGCTATATTTCTTAATCTGAGATCCAATAGTTATTGAGACTCGACTTGTGTTTTTCCTCATGTTCATTTATTCCTTCATATGATCAAATGTAAAGTTTTTATACCTGATATATGAATGATCCGTGTATTTCAGATTCATGAGCAATAGATGATTTTCTATAATTTCCTGATTCACATGATGTGGTTTAGTTCTAGGATTGATTTCTGGTATTAGATTTTCTACTGGTGAATATTTTAATCAAGTTGTTGTGAGATCAAGATATGAGATCAAGATATTCATTTGTGTTCTCCTTTATTTCTTCATACCTGAGAACCTTAGTTCATTGAGTATTAGGTATTGTTGCGTCATTTGTGAGAGTATAGTGTGTGAGGGATTTGCTGCGTTGACTCTATGCCCAATGAATATTATTAATCTACAATCAACCTGTTGCTCTCTTTTTTTCTTACTCAGTCTTGTTGATCCACTCAAGCGTAAAAGGGTGACTGCTGGTGCTACCTCCCATTATATTGTCATTTACCTTTTTTGTGTGTTGTTTCTCATATTATGAGGGCAATCTCTTATGTTGTGATTAGTCATCAATTCACAAATTTCATACTAGTAGTTGGTTTCAATCTTTATAAAATATTAAGATATACTAATTGATTCCTTGAAGTGGAGCTCGTCCTTTGTGTGTCCCTCACTCATATATTTCATACACCAAATATCCACCCTCCTTGACTACAATGTGAGGTATTTTATGGATTTTTTGATTTTTTCAAAATTTTCTTCCAATATTCAATCAGTTAATGAAATTATAGGAATATCCAACCATGAGCCATTGTATAGGAATATGTTTATCTATAACATAAAGAGTATGGCTAAGTATATGCTTAAATATATTATCAAAATTTTTTATGGACTGATTTGGAATTAGTTTTATCTCTTTGAGATTTTGTGCTACAAGATCCTTGTAATGCTAATGATCTTCTTCATAAGCCTCCTGCAAATTGTGCCATTTATTTTACCTTTTGCACTCCATATGTTTTAATAGATAATATCACATGTTATAATTAAAATTCAACTATTGCAACAATGATAGGACTATACAATTCCATATAAACATATTTCCATAATATGACTAATTATTGTGAGACAATAAGTCATATAATATAATATTTTAAGAAGATAACATCCTTTTCTCTCTTACCTCTTCTTTATTTTGAAAGAAAATTGAAATAAACTACATCCTTCTCTATAAGGATATGAAATTGGCACATGGAGGGCACATGGAGCAATTGACTGGGTGCACTTACATAGGGTATATATTACATGAAAAGGGGAAAATATGTTAAACCTATTAAGGTAATATCCAATGAATAGAAAATCCACAAAACAAAAGGAAAAATTGAATCATGAATTAATTGAATGATGCCCACAATTTGCTCTGAAGTGGAACACTGATTAAGATGAATGGTTTTGGGCTCAACATGATGTCGAATCAAATGATATTTGGTGTTGATATATTTGGTTCGATCATGGAATTTAGGATTTTTGGCCAATTGTATTGCAGAAGTATTGTCAACAAAGAGAGGCGTCGAAGTCATTTGTTTCTCCTGCAAGTCTTCAAGAATTTTCCGAAGCCAAATGATTTATTTTGTAGCTTGATCTACTGCAACGTATTTGGCTTCAGTTGTAGAATCAACAAGAACTGATTGCTTTCGTGATCTCCAAGTGATGGCTGCTGATCCAAGATTCATCAATTAACCTAAAGTAGACACCCCATGCTCTTTATCTCCATCAAAGTGAGAATCTGAATAATCAGTGAGATGGAAGTCTGAAACTTTAGAATATTTGATGCCATATGATTGAGTGCCGTTTAAATATTTGAGCACTCGTTTTGCTGGTGTCCAATGACCTTCACAGGGCTGATGCATAAACCTGGAAAGTATTACTACAACAAAAGTTATGTCAGGATGAGTAGTAGTAAGATAAATACAACAAAAGTTATGTCAGGATGAGTAGTAGTAAGATAAATTAAACTTCCAACAAGCTGTCTGTACTTTGTTGGATCTTCAAATGCACTACCTTCATTTGAAGTAAGCTTTAGATTGTGCTCCATTGGAGTAGAAACAAGATTACAATCCTTCATCTCAAATTTGCTCAATAGTTCTCCAATATATTTCTTCTGAGAAATAAAAATGTGCTTCGGTTTTTGATCTACTTCGATCCCTATAAAATATTGTAGTAATTCCAAATCTGTCATATCAAAAACCTTATGCAACTCCTTTTTAATAGATGCTATATAATCATCATTATTTCCTGTGATAAGMAAATCATCTACATAGACAACTAGATATACAACCAGTCTTCCAACTTTCTTAACAAATAAAGTTGCATCATCTAGATTGAAATGCTTATAATTCAACTTGAGAAGATGTTCAGTTAACTTTTCATACCAAGCACGAGGTGCTTGTTTTAAACCATACAATGATTTTATCAATTTGCATACTTTATGTTCTTTTCCTTTAACAGAAAAACCCTCTGGTTGCAACATATAAACATCTTCTTTTAAATCTCCATTTAAGAAGGCAGTTTTTACATCCATGTGATGTATTTTCCATCGTTTTTGAGTTGCAAGAGAAAATAAGGTTCTAATAGTGCCCCATTTCGCTGTAGGAGCAAATGTTTCTGTATAATCAATACCTTCTTTTTGTGCATACCTCTTTGCTACAAGTCTTGCTTTGAGCTTATCAAGAGAACCATCAGCTTTATATTTACTTTTATAAATCCACTTACTACCAATTGGTTTGATGCCAATAGGAGGATCCACCAACCTCCAAGTGCCATTTTTAATAAGAGCATCATACTCCTTTTGCATTGAAACTTTCCATTCATTACAACTAGTGGCTTCTTCAAAAGTAGTAGGTTCATTAACAATAGAAAAGTTTAACTCAAATTCACCAAACCTTTTTGGCATTGTCTTGGTTCGTGTTGATCTGCATACTGATTGCTGCAATGTTTGCTCAGTTTCAAGAGTGTTTGAAATAGGTTCTTCAGGACCATTATTATCCTCCAATTTTCCTCAGTAGGAACATTATTATCAACCAATTGTTCTTCTACAAAAACATTATTATCATCAAAAACATTGCTATCAACTAATTTTTCTTCATTCTTTGATGTGGTCTCATTCTCTGGTGTTGTTGAAGGAAAATCCATAGACTGGTCTAGAATATGAATCCCCCCTTCAGGATGTGGGAGATCATTATCCCATTCATAATAAAACTTATTGGAAGATAATCTATCGAAATGATTGAGTTGCATATCAATAGTAGAAGCATCTTTAGCAAATTTGAGAAAAACAACATCTCTTGAAATAAAAAATTTCTTGTTTTCCTCATCATACAATCGATAAGCTCTGGAGGTATTAGAATACCCCAAGAAAAGACATTTGCGACTTCTTGCACCCAATTTGTCGTGTTGTTGTTTAGGAATTAAAGAATAACATGGAGAACCAAAAACTCTGAAATGTTGAACAACAGAGAGACGATTATACCACAATTCATAAGGGGACTTATTATTGATGGCAGTAGAAGGACAATGATTGCGAATATAAACGTCACAAAGTACTGCTTCTCCCCAAAACATCAACCTAACATTCTGAAAAAACATCATTGACCTTACCATATTAAGAAAAGTTCTGTTCATGCGCTCTGCTACACTGTTCTGTTGGGGAGTATAAGGAATGGTGGTCTGATGTTTAATACCATTATATTGTAAGTACTTTTCAAATTCATTAGAGGTGTATTCACCACCATTATCTGATCGTAGAGTGCCAATATTAAGTTGATTTTCATTTGTATCCATAAATGAAAATTCTTGAAAGTTGAAAAAACTTGAGATTTCTCTTTCAACAGATAAACCCAACACATCCTGGTGTAGTCATCAATAAAAATCAAAAAATATTTATTACCATTTGCATATTGAATAGGCATGGGCCCACATAAATCAGAGTGTATGAGACCTAACTTCCTGGAAGCTCGAGAAGTAGATTCATAAAAAGGTTGTTTACAATGCTTGCCTAAAATACAAGCATTACATGGAGAAAGATTTGTTGGAATAGTAGAAAGTCCTTGAATACCTTGTTGTTTCATAATCCATATACTATCATAATTAATATGACCAAAATGAGCATGCCAAAATAAGCTCGAAGACAAAGTATCACTATGCTAAGCCAAAAGAGCTGAATTAGATTGAAAAGAGGATGTCCCTTTAAGTTTTTAAAGTTTGTCTTCTTCAACACCAGTTATAACAATCACCTGATCAGATGCTTTTCTTATTTCGATTATACCATCAAACATATGTAAAGAATGTCCTTGCTGTCTAATATGTATGAGAGACATCAGATTTCTTTTTAATTGAGGAATGTAAAGAACATCATGCAAAATATAATCAGCAAGTCCTGGTAGGCGAAGTCGAATAGATCCAATTCCTGAAGGCTTTAACTGGGACTTATTGGAAAAATAAACTATTCCATCAATGTGATTACTGAATGTTTCAAAAAAATATCTTCTAAAGGTCATATGGCAAGTGGCTCCAGTATCTAAAATCCAAGTGTCTTCCCAAGAAGCAAAATAAGTGCTAAAAACTTCATTTATACTAAGATTACAATGTGAAACAATATAGTTGGTAGATTCAGGTGGTTTTCCTTTATCTGGAGGTTGTTTCTCTTTCTTCTCACTAATCCTATCCCAAGGAGTGCGACAATGAGAAGAGGTATGACCCATTTTACCACACCTATAGCACTTAAGAGATTGTTTATCATTTTGAAAATGTTTTTGTTGTCTATCATCTTGTTGTCTGTCTTCTTGATGATAATGACCCCCCCTGCCTCTAAATGGTCTTCTACCACGACCTCTGTGACTATTGTCAAATCTAGCAGACTCTCCTCTAGGTTTTTGCTCTTTCTGTGCAAGACACAAAGTCTCAACTGTGGAAGTGGAAAAAGATTCCTTCTTCCCAAAATCTTTCTCTCTTTCAGCAATTTTGTCTACAAGTTTATCAAAATTCATGGCTTTCATCTGTCCACTAGCTTGAAGAGACTCTAAGTAGTGTGAATAGGTAGGATATAGGGCTTTAATAAATGTTGTGAGTTGTAAATCAACTTTCACACCAGTTGAGTCAATATCATGAAAAAGAGCTTTAACTTCGGAAGCTAACTTAATGGGATTATTATCTTTCAGTTCCATATTAAACAACTTCATCAACAATTGTATAATTTCCAGCACTGAATGGGAGTCATAAAGATCTTTTAATTTTTCTAATGCTTTAAACGTTGTGGTGCTGGAAAGAATATGTCTGCTTACCTCTTCAGTGACTGAGGCAGAAATTAAAACATGTGCCTTTTTATCTTTACTTTTCAAAATTACAAGTTGTCTGGCATCTGTAGGTTGCTTTGGGTCATTGTCATCCTTGCCTTCACAAATTTCCTCCCATAAATCATTAACAATAAGAGTATTTTTTATTTTTCGAAACCATTCTTGGTAATTTTCTTGTCCGGAGACCACTACTCCCACAATTGATACTAATGAATGCATTGTAAACTAATCGTTGTAAATGAAATTCCACTTGCACAAGAAAAATAAAACAAAATCTCACAACACCTTCGACCTTGGCTGCTCTGTAAGTTGCTCACAACTGCTCCCGTACACAAGCCTAGTGACTGGACGCTGGAGGGCCTTCGGGCACTTGCTATTCCTTCGCTGCAACTACACTGCAACTACACAGTCATAGGTGGTCCTCTCGAATCTGGAGCTCACGCAGGCACACAATAGCATGGAGTTTTAAAAAAACGTGGGTTAAAAAAAAACGTGGCTCTGATACCACTGAACACAGGCCAAATATAAACTCCACAATTAATAGAGCAGAAAACACAGATGAATCTCTTATTATTAAAAGCGGATGAGAATACAATATGTATAGGCGGAGGTGGACAATTGTGAGGTAGTTGCAAACAATTACAGTTATGCGGAAGTTAGGATAGTTGAACCGTCAGATTAGTTAACATTATTTAATCTCTATTGCATCTAATTATATTAGAATGGAAAAACATCTACCAACGTACCAACCTTTTTGTACAAATACACGATGGTGTTTCAAATCTGCCTTCCAAGTTTTAGTAGATTGAAATAGAAAATAACCATCCCCACCAAGGATCTACATATCCACCATTTCAAATTTGTTTAAAATCAAAATCAACAAAAGGCCTGAAATAATATCGATCTCTATTCCATTCAATTGATTTATCTTGATTGGTTTTTTCCAAGTGACCACTTATATTTGCCCAAGTATCAATTTGACAAGCGTTCTTAACAATAAACTGCTATAATGTTCATAGGTTTCAACAAGTAATCATACCAAGAGAGGGATGGGATCTCTAAATAAAATCTTATATTGATTGTTTGATACCATTAGATTTTCTCATTCGATTTTCTGACATAGAGATAATTTCCATTTAATTAATTCTCCAACCCAACCATGTCTTCAAAAAATGTATTCACTTCTCTTCAATCAATACTTTTCACAGTAGCGTGCTCTCTTATTACGTTGAAAGACGTATACCTATTGGAGATGGGCACAATTAATGATCTTTTAATCTTAAATTCTAATTTGATGGTTATGCATTGAAGATGTTGGCAAATTCTTAGTCGTCCTCCAAAATCAATGAGTCAGATTGATTGTTGATAACTTCTTTGCATTTATAAATGCATCCGTTAACCTATTTACTTTTTAACATTTACCTAATCATATTAAGAAATCACTGTAACATCATATGATTGCCACGTTTAAATAATTAACTTTTGAAATTCTTCAACTATCCAATTTCTTCATGCATGAGCCTGACATTTTTATTACTGAGTTTTTTTTACCCTGACGTTTTTACCATGTGTTTTGTTTTTTTAATGAACGGTAAGTCAGTTTTTCGGCGTTCGCCAGCCCCAAGTTAGCGGCTGTGCTAGTCTTATACATATTTAAACGAATCTGATTATGTGGTGCGCTCTCGTCTTCAAGATTTATAATTTTCGGTGATTGCATCAATCTCAAATACCAGGTCGAATTTAGTTCCACATGCATTAAGTTACTTACCTCCAATCTCCACTTGTCTACGAATCCATAAGGTAAAAAGAATTTATGGCATGCACCAATTTCTTTTAAAATTAAAAAAAGAAAGAGAAAAATCATTTCCACCTTTAAGTGTCATGAATTAGTTACGAAGTTGTTAGTTAAAAGTATTAAGATTGGACTATGGTAATATAATTAGTTATACCCTTTAGTTTATATCATTGACACTTTGTATGATTGGAGTGATATGTAGATATCTTTAAAAGATTAAATAATGTTGTTATATGGTATTTAGTTATAACTTTAGATTATATCATTGACACTTTGTATGATGGGAGAGATAAGTAGATATATTTTTTTTTAAATATTAAATAATGTTGTAGTATGGTAATATTTATTTTTGGGTGATTATGAGATGAATGTGAATGAATTATATAAATTATTTAATTTTAATAAAAAAAAATGATTTTACAATTTTATCATTTAATGGACATAATTTTTTGAATAAAGATTTTGATTTTTATGGTCATAAATTTTTAAGATAGATTCAAGTCCTCAATAAGAGAGTTCAAAAGGAAAAATGGATGTGTTTATTAATGTTAATAAAATTATATTAATGATCTAAATTCATTATAGTTTCTTTAATTGATTGATATTATAATTTTATTTACAATTTTATTAATTATTTTATTATAATTAATGAGTTAGCAAACGAATGGTTGATTAAATTAATAATGATTTATTGGATTTTGGTTACTACTCGCACTACGGTATAAATACATATTTTCTCAAGTTGTGCAACCCTAAATAAAATAAATTAAATGACTTACCCTTATGTTATTAACAAAATCATGGATTGGTGTCAGAACATGAGGAAGTAATGATGAAAAGATTGTTTCGTGTGGGAGGTATTCTACTATGTACATGCTTCTTTTATATGGCTTAAAGTCTTCTCAATTATAAAGGTACCCAATTATTGTTATTACACTTTATGTCTCTAGAATGAGGTTGTGTGACTATTAAACCCATTGAGTGTAAATTACCCTTATGCATCTTATTGAATTTATAGATAGTACTATGCGCTAGTTGAGCAATCACTAAAGGTTGATAGCATTTTTGTTCTAACTTAGATAGACCCTCTCTCTGAGTGACAATCCTTGTAATTGTTAAAGGGATGAATTCATGTATTGTGCAACAATTTATTCATTTAGTTAAGATGTTGTTGGTCTTCATAAAGCTTAAATGTATATGTAAGCTAGTTGACGTATCAATTAAATATTTGTCTATTGAAAATTTGCTTACTTATTTATGAATATGAGAAAAGAAAACCAAAAATTACTCTTGTTTTGTTTACATGTGTTTGATCAACTTAAGGGTGAAATCATGAAGATGGGTTACACTTTTGCTTGTTTTATGAGAAAAAAAGCTGTATTTTCACAAGTTCTTCAACTTCTGGCATACAAAAGTATTTTTTTTTATTTAGAATTTCACTTTATAGAAAAATTCAAAACTTGTGAAGAATTGTGTTAGCTTTCCAATGACTATTTTTTAATTTTTTTTTATCACGATTTGATATGTCAATTTGACAATTGTTTAATAGTATGTTCCTTAAACATGAAAGGAATGATAATGGGTTACTTATTTCTACAACACTGTATCTATTATTAAACTCATGTTTTTAAGAAACAAAATATATTGCAACAATCAACAATCTACAGAGACTATTTTATTATGACTATAATTTTGAATCTAATGGATGAATATTATAATTTCTAGAATTTTTTGAAGTTGACCAAGATGAAAATGTTGCAGATTTTAAACACATGTTTTTCTACACTTTGTATCTATTTTAATTTTTACTTAAAACTATAATCTAAATATACCCTTTTGAAAAGAACAGTTTAAGGATTATGAATATATTTTTTTCCAAATTTTTCACTGTATATTTTTAGAGATACCGATATTTCATTTCACCAAATCATAATGTTTGCAAAAAATATAATGTAGTGATTTTTTTTAAAATTAAATAAAATTAGATAAAAATAAAGAAAATGAAAACAAATTATAGGAATTGAAAGTAGATTCAATTTTGGAAATGTTGGTGTCATTTTCGAAACCAAATTCTCAGTATTTGTAAGAGTCCGCAACCTTCGAAGTTCAGGTAAGCTTGGGGCAATTCTTTGGTTTTTGTTTTCAGTCCCAATTTCATGTTTTTGGCCGAAAAACTAATATTTCAGCCGAAAGGCTAAAATCTAACGGAAAACGGAATGATTTCCAAGGTTTTCAGTCGAAAAAACATTCTTTCGGCTGAAAGGATGTTGAGCGAATTTCGTCGGTCGGAAAAAATGAAAAGACACGTCGTATTGTTTCATTTCGCGCCAAATTGTATAAATAGGCTTTTGACCAAACACATTTAACACAATTCATCAAATGGACAGACAGATATAAGCTCGGGGATAGGGATTTTAAAGCATTTCTATTACTGATTGCAGTTGTATTCTTTTCTTTTTTTATTTCTTCCCTCTGTTCCATAGGCTTAATCAAAGGATTGATATTGATACATGGTGGTTTTTTAGAGCACTTAAACAAAGTTTCAAATCATCTTTTTGGTTTTTGTTGAATAAGGTAATTGATGTTTGTTCAAGTTTTTATTGGAATAACAATTTATATGTTGAAAGATAAATGTTGACCTTTTTTTCAAGGTGAAGTCTTTGTTGAACATATATTTTACAGATAACTATAAAAGTCACGGGAAACAAAAGTTTGCGCAAGAGAAAATATGATCACACTTGAAATGATACTCACCAAATCGAACAAATGAAAGAGCTTTATCGGAGAAAGAAACAAGAACGTGCAAATATTGAATAAAGAAATGATGATAATGTCAATAGATATTTTCGACAAGAAAAAATTCAACCAGGCATGCATGCACATATGATGATCGAGCACACGACACACATTGTGACTGTATTCAGAAAGTACATAATTCAAAGTATAGAATTCAAATTTAAAATATTGTAAATTTAATATAATTGATTGTAATTACAATTTGATGTTTTTCAAAAAACATAAATAGATTTGTCTAATAATGTCGAAGAAGACGTTGAAACCGAAATTGAAGTAGAAGACGTTGAAACTGAAATTGAAGCAGAAGACGAATCACCTATATTTATGCACATAAATTTAGATAATACAAGATGAACACTCAAGTATATATAATTTAGTGAATTTCTGTTCGGGTTATGCTTTTTAATATAAACTTTAAATTGAAATATGTAGGAGAATCTATCAACATTGATGATGAATTATTAGAAAATGTTGATACTGACAAATTTGGGAAGAAAAACGCTAAACATTATATAAGATATTGAACTAAGAATATGTATAATACTTTTTTCAAAGATGAATTAGTAACAGTACAAGCTCAAATTTTACTTTGTCTAATGATGTCAAGAAAGTTAAAAGAAGCTACATCATTATTGGGTATTCAAAAGTCGACAAATGATACAAAGGTGACACATAATGTCTTTAACAATATAACTAGTGTATTAAAAGTTTTTGGAAAATCTCGAAAAGAAAATGTCTGTGTTGCACGTAGAGCGATACAAACAACAATTGTTTCATCTAGCAATATAAAATATCGTTTGACACGACACATGGAAAAAACGATGGGAACGCCAAGAAAAACATTGCACAAACATAGAAAATTTCGTTTCCAAATAGATGTAAATGATGAATTGGCTTGTTGGATAGTGATTTCTAGACAACCCTACAAAGATAGACTTGTAGAAAATGTTAAAGAATTGGCCCGTAAATGTTGGTTGGAAGAATCTCGTGTTTCACCACATACAAGGGATGTGTTGCGACGAAGAATAGCATGAAATCAATATGAAGAACATCCAAAACATATATTGTCAATGGCACAAATATATTTGTTTAATAAGTTCAAAGAAGAGCACAAAGAAGTTAAAATTTCCATCAATACATTTGTGCAAAAAAAACCATGGTTTGTTAGACCCATCACTGTCCATGACATGTGTTGTTGTGGTTATCATGTGGAGTTTGAATTGTATTATGACACGTTTTTGGATTTTGGTAAAACTTTATGGTCAGGTTCACCTCCTCCCACATTCCGTGTTTTTATATCTGAAATTCTATGTGAAAGAGAAGATGATGATTTATTTTACAAAAAAAAATGTGCTGGTGGAAAGAAATGTGATCGTTGTGGAAATCTAAGTTTGTTTCATTCAAAGTATCATATTGATATGAATGATCAATTATTTTCTAATATAAGAGTCAATTGGAAGAGATATGAATATATGAGCAACACGACTCCACATTCTTCAAATCTTATT
Source organism: Picea mariana (assembly GCA_032191745.1). Taxonomy (NCBI): domain Eukaryota; kingdom Viridiplantae; phylum Streptophyta; class Pinopsida; order Pinales; family Pinaceae; genus Picea; species Picea mariana. Next base: position 154,321 of record JASDQU010013624.1, on the reverse strand, counting down.
TCCAAAAGGATTGATTTGAAGGTAGATGAAATTAGCTTGATAGAATTTTTGAAGAAGTTTGCAGAAGAAATCTATAAATACACGAAGCATTCACATAGAGATCGATGGAAAGATCTACAATTCAAACAATCCTGTGAAGTGTTTCCACCAGGGACAATTTTGTCTGTAGTTGATTTTGCAGAGAATTACACATTCGCTACACAAAAATAAATATAGAGCGAATATTATCATTTTGATCAAGTCACGATATTTGTCCACGTTGTATATAGACATGCTCAACGGAGTCTTCCAAACATAGAAAGCACCAACGACAATCGACATGTTATTAAAGAATATCACTTTTATATAAGTGATGATCGAGCAAACGACACACATTATGTACAACATTGTTTTGATAAATTTTATGATTCATTGAAAGAATGCGAAATCAGATTCGATCGACATTGGATATGGTCCGATGGGTGCGTGGGTCAGTTCAAATCTACATGATAATTCTATTGGTTATGCTGTCTTCATAAAAAAGTTAAACATTACACATTGTTGGAATTTTTTTGAGACTAGTCATGGAAAAGGAGAGCACGACGGTGCAGGGGCATGTATAAAACAAGCACTTCGAAGGTATTAGTTGAACCCTCATGCTAATTGATTTGAATCCGCTGAAAAAGTGGTTGAATGGTGCAACATGGTGCTAAGACATGAATATAATCCATCAAGGGATGTGCGTAGGTGTGTCTATATATAAATGTTACATGTATGTACACAGGATATATAAATTTGAACGTGTTCAAATTTATATTCAATCTTCAATCATTTTCTTGAGAGATTTCAAGTTAACAAGTTCTTGTCTTGTGCAGGTATTTTTGGTATGTTGGAATCCAAGATGTAGATAGATCAATCCCATATGACGCCAGTACAATACCTGGGACAAGAAAAATACATTCAGTTAAAACAAAACATTTCCAAAATGGATTTTCATTTGATAGACGAAATGACTCTTGTTTTTGTTCAGTTTGCATAGAGGACACATAATCTATAGATATTTGCGAGAACAAAAATGCAGCATATGTTAAAGCTTGGAGACATAGTAAACTTAATGTAAAAGGGGAAATGCCACTTGCAAGCTCAGAGGAGATGGAATCAAATGAAACTATAGTGTTAGTTGATGGCGATAGAGTTTATGATATTGTTAGAGAAGGTAAAATTTTTATGTTTAAATTTTTTCAAATAACTTGTGGATGTACTTGTGTGATAATCTAACACGAATTATTTGTTTTCCAATATATCCAATTATTTGCAGGAGATGTTTTTTCCATGTTTGTACCCGTAGACAACACTGAAAATGTGAAATATTATTTGATGCGATGCATGGAACAAAAGATGAGGCTTGTTATCCCCGATTTCTAGGGATAAATAGGAGATCATGTCTCGAGGCCCACTGGTCCTAAACATGGAGTACCGAGAGCAGGATTGACCTGAGCATAGCCCTGGAGGGCCCATCCTTCTTCTTCTTCATCAGATTTGTTCTGTCAGCAGAAACAACATCCATCACCATCGGCTTGGACTTGCATCACAGAAGACTCTTGCTTCATGAGGTAATTGGTCCAGGTATCATGGTATGTGTCATGTTTCATAATTATAACTTTCAGATGAATGCATCAGGTTCCTTACATTTCTGACAACTGCTTGGATCTTATAGTAACCTACTTGACCATTGTTGGGGGGATTAATGGGGTTCCCTAACAAGCTTGTACCCATAGGTTTTGGTTAGCCACCAGGGGGGATTTGAAGAGCCATCGACCGCTCCCACCATATTATCATTTTACATCTTATCTCCCATACATCCATCCCATTCCCCTAGTCCGGGCATTAGGAGGACCTATTTGAGGGGTTACACTTTGTCCTGTGGGAAGAAGGGGCTAAAGGACCAGGAGGTAAAAGCAGCTGGTAAAAGATAAAATCCATAGGAAATAAAACCTAGAGATGCCTCGCCCAGGGATCCCCAAGAAGGCAATAAAGACTTCTTGATAAGAAAAAAAAGGGACCTGAAGAAAAATAATAAAACAAGACCTAACCAGGAGGATGGGAGGTCTCATCACGAGCCGACCCATTATGTTCATAGGTATCTAGTAGTATGACATTGCCATTATCTGGTCACCACACCAGGGAAATGAATCTTGGTTGCATGGCCAAGAGAAAGGGGGTCTCATCACGAGCCAACCTTATCATTTCTGCGAAAATACTAGTGGGTAACACTGTCAGCTCTGGTCACCATGCCAAGGCAGTGTCCTCTAGTCAGATCTTGAAGAAAAAAGAAAGAAAAATAAATAAACAATGAAAGAATAAAGGAAATAAAGGGGCTTGGAAGAAACTGCATCCATGACAGGTACAACTCGCCTCCTATAAAGGCACCCACGGATAATACCTGCCCCTAGTCTTCACTGTGTCTGGACATCGTTAGACCATATCACTTCATGTTACATGGCTTGAATAATGACCTTTGGAAACTTTCTTCTTCTTGTGGATACTGGCCCAATAGGTCATCTTGTCTTTTTCTTCAAACTTTTTATAGTAGATCAGTGTAAGGTCTTTGAGCTATTAGAGGATATGCTAGGGGTATTATACATGCATTTGATAAAATTAATGATGAAATATGATTGACATTGCTATGATACCGAGGACTAATTATCCCATGGATGGAGAATTTTTTAATGTGCAGGACCATGCCCGATGGACAGGTACCAGTGGACCGATACACACGGGGAGATGATTGGCTCGGACCTCCATGGGGCTGAAGAGCCCATTAGATGGTTGTTGGGATGGCAGAGACAGGACAGTGACGTGATGAACCTTTGCACATGAAGAAAAGAAGGACGTTCCACCCAGGAAACTTTAGTTGAGCCCGACCTAGGGGGAATCACCCACTTTAGATGGAACGTTTTCCTCTTGATGGACAGGACGTCACCCAAGAGATCTGGACGTCACCTTAAGCGTGTGGCATTTTGATGGGTTACTAGCACGTGTGGCAGCTTGGGGAAGCCCTAAAATGGCATACGTCTGACTTCTGGATGCTGGACATGCCCAAAAAGGGCCAACGTCTCCCTCAGAGGGGCTTGCCATCCCACCTTTTGCTCATTTTGTGTCTTTTACTTAACAATTAATGTAAAAACAGTGTAATTTTTGTAGTCAGCCTTGTCGGCTATTTTAATGACTTATTTTGTAAATTAAAGGTCATGGAATGATATATATTGAGGATGTTTTTCCCTCATTTGAACATAACACAACTCACTCTCTTGTGAGATACTATCTCTTACGCCCTAGTTTGGTATTCTTGGTGTTTTAAGTGAGGCGCAACTCTTCTTGGAGGATTTTTCTTGGCATATATGACATTTCTTTCAAGGAAGGTTTACAACTAGGGTTTTATTATGCTTTCTTCATGACATGTAAGTGAATTTTTCATGCAAAAATTCTTAAGTGAATGGTTGTAGGCTTAATTTCTTACATTTTGCTATTATATTGCTGAATCTTAAAACTCTAGGTAGCAAGCACACAAGTAGGTCATTGCTATATGTCCCCTTGTTGAGAAATAATTTTCAGCCATTGAAAGAAGAAGATATAGCCTAGCCATTGCTACACTTTTCATTCTTTTTTCTGAGCTAGCATTGAAGTTCTGGGTTGAAAAGAGGAGACGTCCTAGGCCTAGCTAGACTACACCTAGCATTTCACCTCCTAGGGTTTGAAGGCCTTGCTTTTGCAACACCTTCTCCCTTAAATTTGTACTTTGAAGCTAGCCATTTTGCCAAGTGTATTTAGAGAAGGAGGAAGGAGCACGAGGCCTTTCTTAAGCAACACCAGAGTGAGACTCCTTCCCCTAGGGTTTTGATTCTAGGGCCCTGCCATTGTAGCACCTTAGAACCCTACCTTCCAGTCTCTAAGTTTTAATCCTCCTGGGATTTTGTGCCCTTGCTTTTGACTCCATTTACCYTAAGGCACTAACAATATCTCCAACGTTGAGTTTCTAGTGTACAAAACCATCTTTCAAAACTTTAAATTTTGAAACCCTAACTAACCCTAACRCTGCTAACCTAGACTGACATCATAGTTGATGCAATGAACCTTTTTGACTTGTAATAAGCAATTAAATGATGACGTCAAGCATTTACTGAACAAATTGTTGGTTGGACATACTATAGGCTTGATCATTCTGGTAGATATTGATGAATTGGTGATCTTTCATAGGCTAATTAGTAGAACGTTGACTTCATCTTATCTATTACATTGCTTATTGAATGAAATTAGATAGTTAAGAAGTAATAACCCTTTGAGTTATAGCCTGCAAATATACATATTGTGTTGTTATCTTGTTCTGGGCAGGTGTTTTCAACAGGGACTTCACTTCTTTATTGGCCGATTAGCCGGACTATCTGATACTGGTGGTAACCTGTGAGGAGGGAACTCTTAACACTTGACCTTGTATCCATTGCCTCTTCAAACCCCAGGTTATCAGGGATGTCTCCCCTGGGCTAACCTCCCTAAACAGAAAGAACCTCCCCATCGAGGTGACATTAGGTGGGAAAGGTTGCTATTACGCCAGTTTGTCCACTATCCTATAGCCTGTGACCCAAAATACAAACTGCGCGATAACAAGGCTATTAGAAGATTTTGATAATAATGGTTTTATATATGAAAGAGGATCCATTGTATTGAAATGATATTTTTTTCAAGAAACCTATCAAATCGATACTCATGTTCACTTTCAAGACTACCGGTCAGATGTCACAAGTTGTCAATATAGTCATTTGGTATGTGCAACACACATAAAGTTAATAGAAGTTGAATAAAACAAAAAAGTTAGAAAATAGAAAATGTCCAAAGTCGATCATGAACAAATAATTAAAGATGAAATACCATTATGTTGTTTTTAAAAAAACTTGGCACATGTGTACATTCCAGAATTTTTAATTTTTCATTGAAAGTACATTCCAGTTTTTGATAACTTGTTTTGACTATCTTCAATCATATTTCCAATTATGATATTTATAAAAGGGTACTATGTATAAAAAACTCACTTGAGAACTGCACCCCAATTAGTACCTAAAAGTATATTGTTAATACTTACAACCTAATTAGTATAGGATTTAGGGAACTACTAATTTGTATGGAAGTGAAATAACCACTTGGTAACTAATTTGTATGGAAGTGAAATAACCATTTGGTAACTTATACCCCTATCGATACCCAAAAGTATGTCATTGGGGAATTTCACCCTAATTAGTATAGAAGTAAAAGACATGCTTGGGGCACACCTTAATTTACATATATAGGAGTGAGACAACAACTTAATGAATTTGCATCTTAGTTAGTGCTAAAATTATGTTCTTGTGATTTAAACAAGAATTAATATAATAAAAAGGGAACCACTTGTGGTGCACCCTATTTGAATAAGAGTAAGAGAAGTGATTACAAATTATGACACCCCCATTAACACCCAAAATAATGTTCTTGGGGAATTCCACTCTAATTAGGATATGAATGAGGGAATCACTTGGAAATTTATGCCCAAGTATGTTATAACCTAAATTTGTATCAGAGTGAAAGAACCAAGAATTGCTTGGGGTGAACCCTAACTTTAATATAGGATAGAGGAGAACTTCATCTTTTAGGGACATGCATTTTATATAATACAAGTTCTTTTTTCAAGTCAAGAAGTGAGGTATCCTTAGGCGCAAGGGATGAAACTAATCCTAACTTAGGCATGCTCACTACTAGGCATATTTACGAGACATCTTTAAGTACCTGATCCGACTAATAGACCCATCATCATATATC
>JASDQU010013624.1:134323-145040 GCA_032191745.1 Picea mariana | reverse complement strand
AAATATATATATATATATATATATATATATATATATATATATATATATATATATATATATATATTATAATCAAAGTCTGAATAGTAACACTGTAAAATACATAAGTTCCACATCCATTTTAGGTTGATAAAAAAAACAAAGACATTTAACTCCAAAATTCTGGACTTTAAGCCATCGCTTTAAGATAGATCACTTCATACATGAAATTCAAACCTGCAAAAAAACAGATTTCAAAAATTAAAAATTTACAATTCAATCATGCGAAATAATACAAAATTCAAAAATTGTAATTAAAATAAAATTAACATACATACCAAAAGAGTTAACTGTTATTCTCCAACATACTCTTTCCCACAAAATATATTGTAAACATATTTTCCACCAAATATAATTTAGACATCTCTAAAAATAAAAAAACATAATAAAAAAAAAACACATATTAGCATATATACTACATAACTAAATATTAAATAAACAATAAGTAATAATAGCATAACCAACCACAGTTAAATAGATTTAAGTTCTAGTTATTCTCCAATTAAGAGTACATGATTTAAAAAATTTGTAAATGTTATCTAAAATCTTAAAAAAATTTAAAAAGAAAAATTATGTTCTTGGTAAAAAAAAATTGAATTAGAGTTATATAATAATTTGAAAATAAATATAGAACTATGTATGAAAAAAGTTCACAAATCTCCATATTAAGTCATTCTTCCAATGAAATACTTATCTCCTTGTGTATAAAGTCTCAAATCCTTGTGGATAAGGTCCCAAATCCTTGAGGTGAAATTCTTCTTGTGGATAAGGTCCCAAATCCTTCAAGTGAAATTCTCATCCCAAGTGATGTTATTGTGTTCTTGGTAAAACAGATTGTGTGTTAGAGTTAGATAATAATCTAAAAATAAATATAGAACTGTGTATGAAGATAATTCACAAATCTCCATGTATTAAGTCATTCTTCCAAAGAAATACTTATCTCCTTGTGGATAAAGTCCAAAATCCTTCAGGAAATTCTTCTTGTTGATAAAGTCCCAAATCCTTAGATGTAATTCTCATCTTAGGTGTTGTTATTTGATCATATTTACAAAACAATAAAATACTAATTTCCTCAGTAGTTAAATACTTCTCTTCTTCTTTTGCAGTGGTCATATAATCAAATTTCACGATGTCCTTTCAAACTAAACGACTCATAAATCTCCATATTAAGCGATTCTTCCAAAAAACTACTTATTATCTAAATACGTTAACAAATCTGCATTTTAAAAACCATTCTTCCAAAAAATACGTATCTTCTCTTTTTTCGGTAGAATAGATGTTCTCATATAATACTACGCCATTCTTGGACAAGAAAGCAAGGACTGCAATCGAGGAAAATTTAGAAACTTTCTCTTTTCTGATGTGGGATAGAATCTGTTCTCAAATATTCAAAAATATTCAAGTTCAAAATTAGGTCTTTATCATGATATAACCTTGAATAAGTTTGAATCTACACCATTTAAGACAACGACAAACTTATCTAAGGGTTCTATATAATTCAAAATAATTGAGGAAATGCTAAACTATAAATTTGAGAAAACAAAAAATTGATAAAAGTCAAGAACATACATTTATGAATCATCCTGAATGGACACATCCTTTCCTAATCTGGGTGCTTCCTCAATCCTAATCTCCCTTTTGAGCACACTCTTAGGTACTCTCTTCTCCACATTAGCCTATATAACACATTTCGAATTTGAAAATTAAAAAAATTATATTCAAATGATTATATAACACATTAAATTTAAATGATTTTAAGACATTAAATGATACCTGTGAACTCCCACCCTCTTCAAACTCTCCCAATGAGAATTGATACAAGCCAGCCCAAGTATCAGGAGATCGAATAAAGAGCTGTGAATAACACAACTAAGAACTAAATCTAGGATTCAATGGGTTCACAATTATACAAAATTATAAATGTTGTTGATCTCTTATTCAAAAGAGTAGAGATTGAACTAATATTAGAAAAAACATACCTGATTCGATCCATCCAAATTCAAACTTGTCAAATCAAGTCCCCTATCGACTGGAGATTCGTTTAACATATCTCCAAACTGCAATTAATGGCAATAAGAACTCAATTATTTCTATAGAGACAAGGATAGCTAAATCTAGAACTCGAAGTAAACTATCATAAAATGCGTCAACATTTTTCTAAATAGATCACATACCAATTTTTGATTCGGGTCATCATTATGGATGACCTTCTTCCAACCATCCCAACAAAATTTTGCATACTCCAAAACTTCTTCTGCTAACATTGCATCTAAGTCTGCATCTGTTTTATCAACAAATGTGGCCCGGGAATTGGCTTCTGCTCGCTGACGCTTCATGCCAACATCAACACCATAAAACATAGCTTCCAAATTTTCCCTGATTGCAGTCTTGGCCTCTTTGCCAACTTTTGATGTAGCCTGGAACTCTGAAAGTGATGCAAATGCCCCTTTTGGGCAAAGTACTAAAGGTTGTGGAGGCCTCGTCAATGTTGCACTTCGATATTCCCCTTTGTGATCATATGTACATCCTTTACCAGTCTCGTAATATTTGGATGGTAGACTAGTATAATCCGGGTGCATGTGCAAGAAAAACTCCGCAAAAAAGTGTCTTGCAAAATACTATGGAACCTTATCTTTCCACGACAATTTCCCATATGCTGCAAAAAATCTGTTATACAGATGTTCGACAAAGTCAGGGTGCTTAAAATATTGCACCTTCAAAATTTTATGCTTTGGTTCCTCTTTGAAATTCAACATGGAGATGGCATCTTCTTTTGAAACTCTGTTTTTTACTGTCTCCCATTTATCAGGACCCATCACCTCTAACTTTTGCCGCCTCATTAGATCGACAAAACTGTCAGTGATTGGCCCCATCTTCTGATATGCATCCATAAAGTTTTCCAATGAATGAAAAACAATTTGCAAATTTTGTTTGCTCTCTTGAGAAAGTTCCAAGACAGCCAAATCATTTTCCAACCTCTTTTTAACACCTGAGCATCGCTCAAGCATCATTGCTTCAGTATTCCCTTCTTAGGGAAGTTCATCACCAACATCTGAAGGATAGGTGGATGTTGGCGTGTAATCTTCTGTTTCTTCATAACGTGGCCTCCTAAATCCACCTTCACCCTCTGTACTGACATTTGAATCTTTGTGACAACCATTCTCATTGTCGCCCCTTTCTCTAAATTGATTTCCTTCACACACATTTGAAAGTAACTTCAAGATTTAACCTCACATAAATTTAAATACAACAAAATTCAACAAAAATAAACAAAATTTAAGAAACTTACAAGAAATATTCTCTTGTCCAGAGCTATTCTCTACATTATCAAGTGTAGTAGTATTGATGTGCAACCTATCTAAGAAGGTTTCATCCATAACACTGGTTTGAGTAGGTTCTGTAGTTGATCTATTTACAGACTCATTTGAAAATCTCCTCTGACGAGATTGTTGGTGCTCACTTGGAGTCTCAGTTGAATATGGAGTTCCTATTCTTCCTTCTTGAGAATTCCTAGAGTGTTTGCAAGGAATGTTTGGATAATATCATGTCAACATCACTCCTCAATATCTATCCACAATGCAGAGTTTATCAATAAAAATACAGAGATGTACACAAGTTCAAGCAATTAAAAACGCAAAGATAAATCAAATTTTTAAACAATCAAGCCACAGAGGTACTCGCTCATCAGAAGGCACAAAGACTGGTAATTTAGCCATGAATCAATCAACTAAAATATAAGTAAGGGGTCCATAGATATCATGGCAGATTCTTATTCTTCACTCATCATCCATGCACATAAAAGAAGGACATTTGAATCTATAGGTATTTAAACACCGAAGTGACGACCATCGATTCGGCTCCTGGTCGATTGCTTAGGCACAGACTAATGACTAAAGGGATAAGTGATAGAAGATAAAACCACAAACTTTTAACAATAATCAATAAAACCCACACATAGAAGTCATTGACATCAGAAGTTGGGTTCGCCAAGGGACTGTCATTCCATTGAGAGGTTTATCATTCACAATCCACATCAAAGAAGAAGAGGCAAAAACTAAACATTCAGCCATGAATCAATCAACTAAAAGATAAGTAAGGGGTCCATAGACAACATGGCAGATTCTTATCCTTCACTCATCATCCATGCACAAAAAAGTAGGGCATTTGAATCTATAGGTCTTTAAACACCGAAGTGACGACTGTTGATTTGGCTCCTGACCGTCTGCTTAGGCAAGGACTGATGACTAAAGGGATAAGGGACAGAAGATAAAACCACAATATTTTTACAATAATCAATAAAACCCACACATAGAAGTCATTGAAATCAAAAGTTGGGTTCACCAAAGGACTGCTATTCCACTAAGAGGTTTATCATTCACAATCCACATCAAAGAAAAAGACACAAAAACTAAAAATTCAGCCATGAATCAATCAACTAAAAGATAAGTAAGGGGTCCATAGATAGCATGGCAGATTCTTATCCTTCACTCATCATCCATGCACATAAAAGAAGGTCATTTGAATCTATAGGTCTTTAAACACTGAAGTTATCATCGTCAATTCATCTTCTGGCCAACTGCTCAGGAAAGGACTAATGACTAAATGGATAAGGGACAGAAGATAAAACCACAATCTTTTCATAATAATCAACAAAACCCACACAAAGTTCATTCATTGAAATTAGAAAGTTGGGTTCACCAAGGGAAATCAATTCAGAAAAACAACAAGCAAGTGGATTCATTAAAAGTTCCCTATGGTTGGATCCACTAAAAAAATGTATTAGAACATTTCTTTAATATTCCTTAAAAGTTCCCTATGGTTGTATCCACAAAAACCGCATATAATGTAATGCATTAGAATCCCCAAAAGAAAGAGTTTAATATTCATAACATCATATCCCTCCATGTCCAAAACCTATTTTTACCTTGAAAACAATTGTAAATCGTATGAATCTTGGCTCTGGGAAAAAAATAAACCCCTTTTGAGACACTCATCGATCTTGTTTTATTATATATATGGATTTGAAGATTTGGGTTGTAGCATTTTTATATAATCATGGAGAAACACTGAGAAAATTCAAAAGTGTTTATAATTTTTGATCTTATAATTAATATCATAAGTAACCTATTCTATCCTCATATAATTAGTTATTTCCCCATTAAGAGAATGACTAAAACTAGGTACCTAATGTATAGGCACAAGAGACTACTAACATGAAAGAAAATTTTCTACCTATTGCTTAATGGGGGTTGGCATAAATATGCCAATTCTTGGCTAAATCATTTGAGAATGGAGAAGGAGATCACTCTACAAAACATTGATATACCATTAAAAATACTATTAAATAGAAATTCAATGAAATATCAATTTACTTATGAAGAGTTTTTGTTAACTAGAAGGTAGGGATAAAATGTTATATCCAACATAAAAACTCCCATATGATATGGGTTTTCATTAGAAAATGTTTCTACTATGAGTGGATATATCACTAGTGTTAGGTCACATGGCCCTCATAACATTATGATTCCTTGTTTCCTCACATAGTTCCTACCATGTTTAAATTATGCCTACATATCCAACACATATCCAATAAGTTGTCAATTTGAAGTTATATTATATGAATATAAATGTCATCAATAAGATAAGCATTGAATAACTTTGGTCAATATGTCTGAAGTAATAAATGAGTATAATAATTAGCTCCCATCTAAGACACTTTTATTTCTATAAATTAGACTTTATCATCCAAAATGAAGTATTCGTTATAACTATTCCTTTATTCAAAGGGCCTCTACAATTGGAAAATACCACCAAAGTGGAAGACATTGGAAAAGACCACCAAAGTGGGAGACTGGTTCCTTTTTGAGCAGTTTACTACACAAGTAGGTCACTCATGTATTACACAGAGATGTGACCAAGAATCATGACAATATGTAGGACATGTGAAGCATAGGGGGATATTTACATACCCATTATAATTAGGTATCACTAGATGGTTTCAAGATGTGTTTTGTCAACCTAGTCCAAATATAAATGACTCTTGACAATGAATATTTCTTTCTCTTGTTATTAAATGAAGAACACAGAAAAATGAAAAACTTAGTGTGAATTACATAATCATGTTAATCATTGAGTTTTTTAATGAAATTTTTGTTTGAGGCCATAACTAAGGGAGCATATATCATAGCTTGGCCAGACTCACTAACCTAAGGAATCTTGATAGCTTGGCTAATGAGCATTACAGATTACCTAAAACAGAATCAATCTATGAATAGATTGACTCATTATAGAAATACCAACATTAACAAAGTAATATAGATTTTCTATTCATGGAAAATATCTTGAATCTTAGTGTTGATTCTTTGTGTAAATGTTTGCTAGAAAACACTTTGAACCTAATCAATCTATGAATAGGTTGACTCATTATAGAAATACCAACATTAACAAAGTAATATAGATTTTCTATTCATGGAAAATATCTTGAATATTAGTGTTGATTCTTAGTGTAAATGTTTGCTAGCAAACACTTTGAACCTAGTTTTTAAGGATTTTGTCACTTGTGATTACTTATTTTTAATAATATTTTTTTAAGACTCTTGTACACTACGAAATTGTGTTAAAAAATACGATGCACTCAAGAATTAATTGTTCCATATATATAGATTCTTGTTCTTGAACTACAATCATACAATATGACACTATATTATTATTTGTTAAGTACAATGCCATATTCACTCTTTGCAATTTGATTCCATCTTACTCATGGTTGTTTATATTTGATAACAAAATGAATTCTACCTTTTTGCAAGATTGCTTTCAGCTATTTTCCTTTTCATTTAAAGAGCAACAATGCCACAATACTAGTAAATTACACCAACACACAAAATTTTGTAAATATCAACATCCCTAAATAAAAAGTAAATATATTTGTATATACTACCAAAGATCTCAAATGATGAATAAATCCAAGGGATACAGGAAAGTGTCATAAGGTATTTACAAAACTAGTAAAAATAGAGCTTCAAATGGAACTTTATGCCTTACTAGTCAATGGAATGGATATGTTATTATGTGTTGAATCGTGTAAGAAGTCAAATAGCCAATTAGGTCAGAGTGTGACTAAGTAGGAATTTTTGTTGGGAATTTCTACTAGGAGAGAACTGACCTAATATGGAAGTGATAGATTTACCGAACTATGCATAATTGACTTGAAGATCACATTGAGATAATTAATGGAAATAATGGATGCATGTTTCTAAAACATGTCAACAAAAACCTAAAAGGTACTAAATAATGTTTATTGGTCAATTCTTTATGTAGTATGATCTATGAGTAGTTGAATGGTTGAGGACTAAGTTGATTGGGGTTCTTGGTAGAATAGCACTCAACGTTACCATGAAATAGATCAATCCTAATGGTTTCTTTGAGGGTGCATATATTAACCTCAATGAATGGACAAAATTTACAAGGGATTACAAGATCAAAAGCAAGATGTGTATGGTGCATCAACAATAACTATTGAACCAATTCATTGTCATTAGGAAGTGGCCATCAAATGACATGAAGACATTGAATGGATTGTTCAAGTGGCATCTAAAGAAGAGGAACAATTGTAACTATCTCTTAGAGATGGGTCATAAGAATATGAATTGCTAGAGATTGAGAGAGGGAGGTAGAAGTTTGAAGATTACAATTGAGAATGGATGAAATTATAGGTCTCTACAATTGGAAAAGACCACCAAAGTGGAAGATATTGGAAAATACCACAAAAGTGGGAGACTGGTTACTTTTTGAGCAGTTTACTACACAAGTAGGTCACTCATGTCTTACATAAATATAATAAGTTGTCAATTTGAAGTTATATTATATGAATATAAATATCATCAATAAGATAGGCATTCGATAACTTTGGTCAATATGTCTGAAGTAATAAATGAGTATAATAATTAGTTCCCATCTAAGACTCCTTTATTTATATAAATTAGACTTTATCATCCAAAATGAAGTATTCGTTATAACTATTCCTTTAGTCAAAGGGTCTCTATAATTGGAAAAGACCACCATAGTGGAAGACATTGGAAAAGACCACCAAAGTGGGAGACTGGTTCCTTTTTGAGCAATTTACTACACAAGTAGGTCATTCATGTCTTACACAAATCCAATAAGTTGTCAATTTGAAGTTATATTATATGAATATAAATATCATCAATAAGATAAGAATTCAATAACTTCGGTCAATATGTGTGAAGTAATAAATGACTATAATAATTAGTTCTCATCTAAGACTCTTTTATTTCTATAAATTAGACTTTATCATCCAAAATGAAGTATTCATTATAACTATTCCTTTAGTCAAAGGGTTTCTACAATTGAAAAATACCACCAAAGTGGAAGACATTGGAAAATACCACCAAAGTGGGAGACTGGTTCCTTTTTGAGCAATTTACTACATGAGTAGGTCACTCATGTCTTACACAGAGATGTGACCAAGACTCATGACAATATGTAGGACATGTGAAGCATAGAGGGAGATTTACTTACCCATTATCATTAGGTCTCACTAGATGGTTTCAAGATGTGTTTTGTCAATTTAGTCCAAATATGAATGACTCTCGGTAATGAATATTTCTATCTCTTGTTATAAAATGAAGAACACGGAAAAATGCAAAACTTGGTGTGAATTACATAATCATATTAATCATTGAGTTTTTTAATGAAATTTTTGTTTGAGGCTATAACTAAGGGAGCATATATCTGGGAATCAAATCCAATATAGAGCCATCCATGCCCAAAGTAGTGTGGTTGGATGAAATACATTCCATGCCATTTTCCTTGCATCAACAATCAAAGGAATTGTCTCCTTGGGAAAATTGGCATTCGTAAATGCAAGGTGTCTAAGGGATTGAGGGAATTCTTCCTTGTACAGACAACAAACATACCATATGCATTCACTTGTTGAGAAGGGGTGCAATGGTATTCAAGGTGTTATAGATCAAGTTATCCAATGGATTTTATTTATAATATGAGAATCTCATCTAATAAGAACATCATTTCATGTGTAGAACTCTTTCAATATCCTCAATATTGAATATACTTTATAATCTACTTGCATTATTAAAACCATACAACCTTGATATTTAATATCATCAAAATATTTTGAATACATTTTATAATCTAGATTCACATTATTAAAAACCTACAACCAATGTTTTGTAGCATCCAGTGCAAAAAGAATGAAAACAACATAACTTATGAAAGAGTTTTAATATAATTTAACTATAAACAAGGCATTGTAAGATACTTTGTAAGCTAAAATTTGTAAGAAACTTATGATACTCTAATATTACATATGTAAACTTGGCCATGATATTCAAGTATTACAATATTTTCAATAAAATAAAAGAGAATTATTTTTATTATATAAATTATCATTAATATAATATTAAAATCTATTACCTATGATATAATAAAATTTTATAGTTTACATGTTGAAAGTAAATATTGACAATTATATGGAAATGTAATTGTAATCAGATTCACCAACTTGGGACTATGGAAGAGTTGAGAAAATAAGAAAAAAATCTAAGTATTTTGAAAGAAAGTGTAGCTGAATTATACCTTTATGTAATGGAAAAGGATAAGTCTTCATAATGATAGGCATTTGTGAGGTTAAAAAAGGCTGTCAGAATTGAAAGCCTTTGAAGTCATCTGTCACGTTCCACTCATAGGTGTCACTTGTCAAGGATTGTAACTCTTCTCTTAAAAAAAGTGGGATCACTAGCTATAAAATGGCTCTTATCCATTAGAGTAGGGGCCTTTTGAAGCATGCTACTGCAGGTAGTCTGGAAGAAATTGTTTGTGCCAGGATTACTCTTGAATTGCAACTCAGTCAATGTCCATGCCTTCTCAAGAAAGTTTATGTTCAACGTACTTATTATAACTATTCGTTTCTGGGTTATATGAAGTTCAACTAGAAAACATGTCCTACTAAGATTTACTTCTTTTCTCAAAAATCTATGTTCAATTCTGGCCAAAGCCTCTGGTATTTCACTGTTGTTACTATTGTTCATCTGTTTGGTGTCAGTACTCCTAAATATGTTGAAGATATTACTGCATTTAGTGCCTTGTTAGTTTCAGATTTTTGGTTTTCTTTAGTTTCCAGATTTCAGATCTAGTTCTAGGATTTTCAGTTTTTTATTTTTTTCTGATTTCAGTTATAAATTAATAAATTATTATAGCAGAATTCTGGATGGCTCACATCAATGGTATCCGAGCCTCGATTGATAGCATATTATATAGAATTTTCAGTTACAGTTCAGATTATTTACTTATGTTCTCCAATATGCTATAACTTTTGATGATTTTCTATGATGTTATTATGCTAAACCTACTATTAGGCTATTAGCCCATTATTAGTGCAATCCTTTAGTCTATAACAATTTTGGTCTCAAAATAGTGGAGTCCCTAACAAATTAGGTTCATAATTGGATCATATTTTTCATATAAATTGGGTGTTGTTTAATTGTTTTAGGTTTTTTTTTTTTTTTTCAAAATCATGCAATATAAATTTTCAAGAAATTATAAGTTTTTTTGTTTAAATTGTATTTCTGAATGTAGAAATGAATTCATATTGATGAAAATTCATGGAAGAATACTAGGATTATACAAAAAAAAAAAAAAA
>JASDQU010013624.1:87112-134256 GCA_032191745.1 Picea mariana | reverse complement strand
AACAAATATACTCAAAAAATATAAAAAAACAAAAAACAATTATACTACACATATAAATTGACATGTAATGCTACACATATAAATTGACATGTACACACAACACTGTAGAAACAAAATATCAGTATGTTCTCAAGTTTTCAATCCTTTCATGTAAGGTAAGTGCTATGTAGGAACAAAATATGAGTATGTTCTCAAGTTTTCAATCCTTTCATGTAAGGTAAGTGATAAGCAATCACATTAGCGAGATTATTTTGGCTATGGGTCTTACTACACCTTTAGATTAAGGTGCAAATCTATGAGGAATAGTTAAATTAACCAAGGAACTTACAGAAGGAATGCAAAGTAGTTTAGTTTCTTAGTTTCTTTTTGAAATGTTACTATGTCTTTGTACTTGACTTTTGGCAATGTTTAAATTTTTAACAAAGCTGCACTTATTCACCATGAAATTTGTACAAAATGAAAATCTAAACTAGCCTTGATTTAGTTACATAACCAAATTTTACAAATCCAATCCCATTGACAATATTTGACTATATTTGACTTATTTTAGTGTAATCAAGTATATTTGAGTTTATTTCTTAATTTTTTTTCTTAAAAGTTTTGAGTATGATTATTTATCTATAATATAATAAGAATTGATTTATATAATTAATCAATTCTTAATTATATAAATTGTCAACTCCTACAAGAGTTTGGATTTTCCCTTATTGATCTTAGATTTATTCCTTTTGACAATTAATATAGAGTCTCGATTGACTCTAAGTTATTTCTTTGGAAAATTAATATAGAGTCCCGATTGACTCTTATTGATTTCCGCATATATAAAAAAATAACAAATAAACATTTTCATGAATTCCATTACTTGGTGTAACTCGCTTTTTAATTACTGTGTAAAAGGGGCCAAGAAAATAAATTTTAATTATAAATTGAAAATTAATATTAAAATTTAACAATACATAAAAAAAAATTAAAATTAAAACTAAATACTACATAACAATACATAACAATATAGAGGTCAGAGAAATACCTAGAGCTTGGCACACCAACGATGCCAACCTCCAACATGACCTCTACGCTCATAGACCTCACGCTCACAGACGCTCAGAAATGCCCACCTACACGACCTGCGCCATTACAACCTCATGCTCATAGATGCTCAGAAATGCTCACACTCATGACCTCACGCTCACAGACGCTCAAAAACGCTAACAAAGTTTGAAAACGTAAAAAATTCGATGTGTGGTTGATATATAAATAATATTTTGGCCGAAAGATAGTTTGGACGAACAATCTTTCGACCGAAAGATAGTTCGACCGAACAATCTTTCGGTCGAAAGATAGTTCGGACGAACTATCTTTCAGCCGAAAGAGTGTTCGACCGGAATATCTTTCGAACGAAAACATATTGCCGGATGGAAAATATCCGTCTGACTAAATTTTTACACACAAATCGAGGGTGTTGTTACTGCACCGTTCGATTTGACGTTTCACTTTTCGGCCGAAAACTAGTTCGGTCCAAAACAATAACTTTTGGCCAAAAAATAATATTAGTTTGATCGATTTTTTTTTTTTTTGGAATTTTGGAGATCCGATTGTCACGAAAGTGTTACCCACCTTCGTGATTTCACCCTTAAGAGAGTCGTTACAAAACTTCATACAAATCACAATTACTAATTTATTTACATTCATATAAGTTAGAATTCTCTATATTTTCAGTGTTCACCAAGACATATAAGATTCCCTACATAGGTTTGACATTTCCATTTCTGAACTTAAATGATTGTCGTAATTTGTTGGCATTGATGACCATTTTACCTTGCTACACACCTATAGGATACAAGAGGGATACTAGATGAATCTCAAACAAGTAAAAAAAAGCAAGTTTGTGATTGATACAATGTAAATCAGAATGGTGTATTTCTATCTGACTTGAAGATATATTTAATTTAACATAAGCAAGTATCAAACTATCATGAAAATTTATGAGACTAAACATCATCATCTGCTAAAAGGAAATTCCAAGGAGTTGAATATCTTTTCACCATAAATACAGCAAAATAAATTTCAACAATAGCTATTTTTCCCCTGACAACAAAATATGCACACACTCATTAAACTATCCTTTCAAGAATAAGCATGTAATGGATATACTTGTATGTTTGAATGACAAAAAGGAGGACTAAAGAAAACTCTCCTTTCCATAAGATAAATATCATATATATCTCTATGATAAATTTGTAATGCTTTCTCCTGGATGGGGTGACAAATGGATCTCAACGGACAACAGTTGGTGATAGGCAACATTAGGAGTTATTAACCCTATCGTCATCCTCCCTTCCATCCAGATCGAATGACCCACATTCAACTAGAAGTAATGGTAGTGCATTGGGCACTCCAAGGTGACTTAATGGTGCCTTGCACGAACTAGGCTGGGCATACAAAGCAAGGTACTAGAACCAACAAAGCAGTCACCTTAGCTTTCATGGCATTCACCCCTATCAACTCGCAAGGCACTATGAAGGCCTATGCCCTTGATTTCTCTCCCATTCTATCTTTTCTATATGTTTGTCTGCTCCTTGGCTCCCTCTTTCTATAATGAATACTTAATACGTCCATGCCTTTCTTAATTATATAAATCATCAACTCCTACAGGAGTTTTGATTTTCCCTTATTGATCTAAGATTTATTTCTTTTGACAATTAATACAGAGTCTCGATTGACTCTAAGTTATTTCTTTGAAAAATTAATACAGAATCCCGATTGACTCTTATTGATTTCCGTGTATATAAAAAAATAACAAATAAACATTTTCATGAATTCCATTACTTGGTGTAACTCACAATTTAATTACTATGTAAAAGGGGCGAAGAAAATAAATTTTAATTATAAATTGAAAATTAATATTAAAATTTAACATACATAAAAAAAAATTAAAATTAAAACTAAATACTACATAACAATACATAACAATACATGGGTTAGAGAAATACTTGGAGCTTGGCGCACCAACGATGCCAACCTCCAACACGACCTCTGCGCTCATAGACCTTATGCTCACAAATGCTCAGAAATGCCCACCTACACGACCTGCGCCATTACGACCTCACGCTCACTAGTTTGGTCCACAGGACTCCCGATCCTCCGACTCCTGATTTTCTGAAATTCTCTTTCTCTTGGGTTTTTCACCTTTTCGCACCTTCGGGACTTCTGTTCCCACAATGCCTTTGGGCTCTCATCCTTAGAACCCCCAAAGTTTTGATTCCCGAAACTTCGATGTGACGTCATCTGGCCCCAGAAATTTCTTCCTTGATCATGATCAACGACTGTGATCGTCTGCTAGATCAATGGCCTTTATTAAATCTCAGGATTTCGGGACTTTCACTATCGATTTCCCGACCTCTTGACCTCTCGACCTTCGATATCCTGAATGCCGATATCCCGATTAGCTGCTCTCGTCGGGACTTTTGTCTCAGCAGTTCATGAAGGCTTAACCCTCATGCAACTTCCTGCCAATCTAATGGTTGTCAGCGATCCTAAGAAAGATCTGATGGCTCATGACCTCTTGTTTTGTACATTCCTCTGATTCATTGCCTCCCAGACGGGAAAACCTTTCAACGGTCCAAGTCTCTTTGGCTGGATCTAATGGTAGTTTTTGCTCCTCCCGAGATTCTGCACGTTCTTCCCAGTCTTGGAAGAATTTCAATTTCTCAAAGGCCTCGACCTTGATTCTGTCTCTTCTGCGAGCTCTTTGATTTTGAGCTTCGCCCGTGCGTATAAAACCACCGTCTCTCCTGAGCTTTGTTTCGAATCCTTGAAGGATTCTTCAACTCTTGCACCTCTACAAACTCTCTCTCTCTCTTTTCTACGCACACAAAGCACTATTCCTTCTGAGCTTTTCCTGTAGCTTCGACCTCTAAAGGAATTTATCTTTTTCCTTCAAATAGAGAAATCTGGACGCCCTCCTGGATATCCTTCAATCAAGCAACCCCTTGCTGAGTCCTTCGGGGTGTTCATCAACCCTGTGAAGATCCCTCTCCTTGGATTCTTCTTCCAATCCAAGACTCAAAGAGTTCTTTTCTCTTGTTCCTATCCACACACCTACTCAATGCCTGCCTGGCAGAGTGTCTTCCCACAGAACGTCCAATAGTTCGGTCCTCTCCTGTGCACCTCATGCACCTGCTCAATGCCCTCCTGGAAGAGCTCTAAGAATCCTTAGTGATTTTGGTTCTTCTTGAACTCACAACAGAGTTCTCCTTCTGTGCACTCCTTGCACTGGATCAATGCCCTCCTGGCAGAGCTTCACTGAACTCCTCAGAGATTCTGTCTGCAACTGTGTTTTCTCATACATAGCCTTGCCTCCAAGGTATTCAACAACCTTGAGGTATTCTTTTCGAGTTGTTGATTTCAGCTTCTTGTGTCTGCTGCACATCTTTGTCTGACTCCGGAGAGTTCAGAAATGCACCCTCTATGCACGACTATCAGAACCTGCAACGTTCCATCACACTCTTCTGGTGTAAAGCCTCAAAGACCTCTCAAGCTTGAAAACCAAACAAAACCCCTGCAAATGCCTAACATACATCTACAACATACATTCATATCATATAAATAATACTCACAGACATTCATTCAACGTAGATAATATGCAGGAAAAACTGTTGTTTGTATTAAAATGGCAAATGCCTGTATTTACAAGGTGTTCTTGAGCACGACCTGTAACAAGATCTCGGCTCTTCTCTTCTGCTCTCTACTTGCAGAATCTAACTCTTACCAACTCTACTCTCCTCTTCTTCTAAACTGAGATACAATACGATCTTTTACCTGAGGGGGATCTTCGAGCTCTTCCCTCCAACCTACCTACCCTATTCAATGGCATTGAATGGGGTGTCTAGTCCGCAGGTCAGATCTAGATCTCAACCTTACAAAATATTTAAAGGCCTATCTACTCTACGCTTGTGCAAAGCACGACTTCCCAACTCAAAATGTTAAACATTTAATTACATTCAATTAATTACATTCATTCGAATAAAAAAAATGAGGGCTGTGCCTCTCTTCAGCAAGTGAATGCATGCGCTTGACGTGGCTGGCTGGCTGGCTGGCTGACATGACATGATGCTCCTACATTATACTCCTCAACTACAAAATTCATGAGCGCCTACTCATGAGCTTCCCCTCTCAGCTGTTGAAATCCTCTTGGATCCCAAAGCATCCTCTGGAGTTGTTCATCTGCTCTATTTTCCTGCTGCTGCTGCTGCTCCTGCTACTTCTTCCTTTCTACCCAGTGATCCCTTGCTGGAAGTTTCTGCTGACTCTAACATCATCCTTTTGATCTCCTCGATCATCCCATCCAACTGCTGTAATGACTGGCTCTACTCATGCAGTCCCCTCAACTGCAATTTTTTTTTGCAAATGGGAAGATCACTATGATCTCCCATGCCTTCTTCATCTGCTGCCAACTTTACCTGTTGGATGTGCATGCTCTACACATTTACCCTTCTCTTCAGGGCTTCAATCTGTTCATACAATTCAGCCAAACTAATGCTGTCTGTTGCTTCTTCTTCTTCTTCTGCAAACTCCCATGTTGCAGTCCTTTTAGTCTCTTGGCTGAAAATATTGAGCCATTCCTCAGAATGCTCATCATCTTCTCCTGCATCTTCTGGTATCAGCTTCCGTGTTGTATCTTCCTTAGCTTCCTGGCTAAAAGCATTGAGACACTCCTTAGAATGCTCATCTTCTTCTTCTTCGTCTTCTTGGGCAGCTTCCAAAGTCTGCTCCAATTCTTCTTCCCTGACAGTCACAGTTGGTTGTCCTTCTGTTGTTGTTGCTTCCTTTGTAACACAGACTTCTACCTCCTCTGAGCTAAGTGGTAGGGGTATTTCAATTCCCCCAATCATCATAATATTTCTTTGATTTTTCTCTTCTGTCAGCTCCTCGGGTCAATCTAAACTCACCTGCTCATCCCTGCCCACCTGGAAATATGGGATTTTTCTGCTGCTTCCCTGGTAGACTATGAGATCAACCAATCCCATATTCATCAACACCTCTTGCTGAATTGAACTCACCTACGAGTCCATGAGACTTTCAGACAGTCTCGTATTCTTATCTCTACCAACCTGGCAATTTGAGATGCTTCCACTGCCCTCCTGACAGTCTTCGAGATCCCGCAACGACCTCATTTATTTGTCCACCTGGCAATTTGAAATTTCCCGGCTGTCCTCATGACAGTCTGTGAGATCCCGCAACAATCTCAGCTCTTTGCCCACCTGGAAATTGGGAATTTCTTCTCTGCCCTCCTGGAAGTTCTGGCAATCTTCGACCAACCCCATTTCACTGAGATCTCTCCCAGTCTCCGGTTCACATATCTGAACCCTTTTCTTTGGTCCATTGAGTTTTTTCACATACCTCAACCATCCTCTTATCATCCTATGTTGTCTTATGACCATCAGCTGCTTGACTGGCCATTTTTCTTTTTCCTTTCTCATGGGCCATTCATACACCCACCTTGGCTTGGTTTTCTGCTACATCTGCAATGTAATATTTTCTATTTCTTTCCTTATATCTATATCTTCATCTATATCTTCTTTACTTACCAGCTCCTGGTTCTTCCTTCTAGCATACCTACGGCCTTCAATAGCCATGTTGTTGTCTCTGTCTGCCCTCCTGGAAAACCTCTTGCTATCACTCTGCACCCCGAGTGTTTCCATCTTCATCCTACAGTCCTCCTGACTGTCTTCTTCTCCTCTTTGCTTCACCTAAAATCTACATATGAAGTTTGGCTCTAATACCACTTTGGCGTAGTCCCCATAGTCTCTGCCTCGATAGTTTTTCTACGCTTACCTCCCGGTCTTAAGGATCGTTCTAATTTTTACCTTTCCAAGCCGAATTATCTCTTTTGATTCCCACTGGAATCTTTGTTAAAATCCAATCCACAGGTCCTTCCTTTTACCCTTTCTTTGGTCCACTGCACTCCGACCGTAGGATTTCGGGTTTTAGGATTTCTTAATTCGCAATGTCACGAGAACCATTGTTCCCGTGATCTCTCGATCACCAAAAGTTTTGATATGCTGAAACACCTCTATCAATGACTAGCCTCAGGGCTAAGTCTTGGCCCACACGACCACCCCACAAAAACCTATGGCTCTATTTTCGAGGTCGCGCAACTCAAGTGCTAAACCCCTTGTCCAATGGATCCCCGAAATGTCGATCCACAAAATGTCGGTATGCCGAAATGCTTTAATATATTTTAGCCCCCCATGGCTATCTCCTGGTCCATGTGACCACTATCTCCGTGACCGTAATCCTATGTCGAGATTTATCAACACAAGAGCCTGACCTCCTATCTTCTGGACTCCTGAAATGTCGATCTCTGAGATGCCAAAATGGTGCTCCTCGGCTTCCTCTTTCCTCCTCACGATTTTGGGCTTTGAGACATCAAAATTCTCAGACCTCTGGTCCACAGGACTCCCGATCCTCCGACTCCTGATTTCCCAAAATTCTCTTTCTCTCGGGCACCTTTTTGCACCTTTGGGACTTCTGTTCCCACAATGCCTTTGGGCTCTTGTCCTCAAAACCCCCGAAGTTTCGATTCCCAAAACTCCGATGTGATGTCAGTTGGCCCCAGAACTTTCCACCTTGATCACGATCAACGACTGTGATTGTCTGCTAGACCAACAACCTTTATTAAATCTCGGGATTTTAAGACTTTCACTATCGATTTCCCGACCTCTTGACCTTGAGACCTCCAATATCCTGAATGCCAATATCCTGATTAGCTACTCTCGTTGGGACTTTCATCTCAACAGTTCATGAAGGCTTAACCCTCATGCAACTTCCTACCAATCTAATGGTTGTCGGTGATCCTGAGCAAGATCTGATGGCTCACGACCTCTTCTTCTGTATGTTCCTCTGATTCACTGCCTCCCGGACGTGAAAACCTTTCAATGGTCCAGGTCTCTCCGGATGGATCTAATGGCAGTTGTTGCTCCTCCCGAGCCTCTTCATGTTCTTCCCAGTCTTATAAGAATTTCAATTTCTCAAAGGCCTCGACCTTGATTCTGTCTCTTCTGCAAGCTCTTTGATTTTGAGCTTCGCCCGCGCGTATAAAATCGCTGTCTCTCCTGAGCTTTGTTTCGAATCCTTGAAGGATTCTTCAACTCTTGCACCTCTACAGACTCTCTCTCTCTCTTTTCTGTGCACACAAAGCACTATTCCTTCTGAGCTTTTCCTGTAGCTTCGACCTCTAAAGGAATTTATCTTTTTCCTTCAGATAAAGAAATATGGACGCCCTCCTGGCTATCCTTCACTCAAGCAACCCCTTGCTGAGTCCTTCGGAGTGTTCAGCAACCCTGTGAAGATCCCTCTCCTTGGATTCTTCTTCCAATCCACGACTCAAATAGTTATTTTCTCTTGTGCCTATCCACACACCTACTCAATGCCTGCCTGGCAGAGTGTCTTCCCACAGAACGTCTAGCAGTTCAGTCCTCTCCTGTGCACCTCATGCACCTGCTCAATGCCCTCCTGGCAGAGCTCTCAGAATCCTTAGTGATTCTCGTTCTTCTTGAATTCACAGCAGAGTTCTCCTTCTGTGCACTCCTTGCACTGGCTCAATGCCCTCCTGGCAGAGCTTCACAGAACTCCTCAGAGATTCTATCTGCAACTGTGTTTTCTCATACACAGCCTTGCCTCCAAGGTATTCAACAACCTTGAGGTCTTCCTTTCGAGTTTTTGATTTCATCTTCTTGTGTCCGCTGCACGTCTTTGTTTGACTCTGCAGAGTTCAGAAATGCACCCTCTATGCACGGCTATCAGAACCCGCAACATTCCGTCACACTCTCCTGGTGTGAAGCCTCAAAGACCTCTCAAGCCTGAAAACCAAACAAAACCCCTACAAATGCCTAACATACATCTACAACATACATTCATATCATATAAATAACACTCACAGACATTCATTCAACGTAGATAATATGCAAGAAAAACTGTTGTTTGTATTAAAATGGCAAATGCCTATATTTAAAAGGTGTTCTTGAGCACAGCCTGTAACAAGATCTCGACTCTTCTCTTCTACTCTCTACTCGCAGACTCTAACTCTTACCAACTCTACTCTCCTCCTCTTATAAACTGAGATACAATATGATCTTTTACCTGAGGGGGCTCTTTGAGCTCTTCCCTCCAACCTACCTACCCTATTCAATGGCATTGAATGGGCTATCTAGTCCGCAGGTCAGATCTAGATCTCAGCCTTACAAAATATTTAAAGGCCTATATACTCTACGCCTGTGCAAAGCATGGATTCCCAACTCAACAGCTTAAACATTTAATTACATTCAATTAATAACATTCATTCGAATAAAAAAACGAGGGCTGTGCCTCTCTTCAAAAATTGAATGCATGCGCTTGACTTGGCTAGATGGCTGACGTGAGATGATGCTCCTACATCACAATGTTATACTGCAATTGTGAGTCTGGGACTAAGGCTGAAAAGAAGTTTGGCCCCGACTGAGTTACCTGGAGAAAAGGTGGTGCTCCCAAGGGTGGGTGAGTGGAGGAATTCTCTGGCATGCCAGGTGCGCTGCCTGGTGAGTTTGGTGGGACTGCAGGGGGTGACCATGATGAAGAGGCCAGGTCGAAGATGGGTCCTATGTGAAAACCTATTGAACTATCGGAGAGAGCCAGCCCTTCAAGACAGGGAAGTGGGAGGGAAGGAGGGGGCACTTGGATCTTGTTCAAACTAAGACTGCGAGGAGTGTGTAGGGACCATAAATTAACTAAGCCTAAAAATTTCATACAATTAAACATAGAATTTCCTTCAATGCATAAATAATTCATTAATCATCATATAAACATATAATCTTCAGCATAAATTAATTTTATCCACATCATGAAAATAAATTACATAATCATCACATAACTCAACAAATTCAGAAATAAAAATACCTATGCCTAATGCTAAAATTCCCGCTTATCTGGTTGTCCTCCCTGCTGCTTTTCCCAGCCTGATGCTCTGACCAAACACTGCCCAAAACTGACTAACCACCCAACGAGCTAGGAGCAGCCTTTTCATCTCCCTAGCTCGAGGATTTCGTGAGGATTCCTGGCCCTCGAGCCCAAAACTCCTAGCAACTTGGTGCCCCCTGCAACAGTTCACCCCAAACTCCAAAACCAAACTCCAAAACCAAAAAAAATATCCCTCAAACCAGGAAAGAAAGTCCTCCACACAAAAATAATGCTTCCTCCCCAAATTTTCATAATCATCCCTCTCCCGAAGGCCTCTACCCAGTCATATCCCCCATTCACCGATTCCCTATCCTCCATTAATGCCACCCACCTTATCCCTCTATTTATTATCCTATCCTTTCCTTTATTACCTTATCCCCTGTCATATGCAAAATCTTATAATAAATAAATTAAAGTCCATATACTACCTTATCCCTTGTCATATGTAAAATTTCATAATGATTAAATTAAAGTTATTAAGTCCTTTAATTCTTTACCTAAATCATTGAATGTGTTAAGTAATCAATTAATTAATTAATCGACATTTATTAAACAATAAATAAAAAAATAAATTAATATTATTAATAGTTAATCATTACTTAACTAATACACATTAAGACAATTAATTATTTAATTAACTATACTTAATAAACCCTATGTAACTATTTAACTGCGGTTGTTACATAGACCCACCCTTCAGGAAACTTCATCCCGAAGTTAAAGTATTCTATGGTACAAGGGAAAAGAAACATAGTCCACACATTCATAACAAATAACCATCATTATTAGTAAGTAAGCCAAGAAAATCATTCATACTAGTGTATATGCGCAAGAAATGCATGTGTAGCTAGTACATACAAGTCTCGTGCATGTACTAATAATCAATAACTATCACCCTTATAGTAATTTATGTATGCATCCAATCCAATCAACAAGACCATTCTTTTATAAAAGACAATAAACCAATCAAATGTTTGCAAAATCCTTTAATTACAATTATCTAGTTCAACAATTTTATTTAGACAAATATGGTTTAGCTCTGTATGAATATTCATATATACACATTTTATTTTCAGAAGGGAAAAACAATAATTTCCACCATAAGACAAATCTCCATACACTCTCAACTATTTCTACTCATCCTTCCTCCCTAACTTACTTCCATCTTCATTCCTATCCTTCCTCTGCTGGACTATCTTGGAGTGTCAACTATATTGACCTAACTCCAAATAGAACCTGTAAGAGGAAGTGTCACTATATTGACCAAGCTTCCCCAATAGGCAACTGATAGTCATCATCACACGTCTAGGGGAGCGTGAGTTAACATCGTCCTAGAATGAATTCATGTTTCGGAGGATACATGGTGGGAAATTCCTCCACCCCTCCTAACAGGACTAGGGTCCACACCCTACAATGGAATATACAATGGCACCGTGTTGCTGGGAGTTTTGTCATCGTTTATTCAGTTTTGGGCAGTCTCATCACCTGAAATCCTGCATTGGTCCACATATCATAGCAATTCATCCAAACCAATATAATTTCACATACAAATATTCATACCATAATGTTTCTTAGCTAGTGGTCATGACATTCACTTTCATCATTATTATCCCTTGGCTATTTCATAACCCATAACCCGCAGATTAGTCTGTAACACAAACTCATACATTTCTATGTATTATCATTATGTAATTCCATACAATCATCATTTCAATTCGGTATTCGTGTACCAACAACTTAACATCAAAGTTTTCAAGTTAGAAATAGATCTCATAATATCCTATAATTCAATTTCGACACCCATTCATAAAATTATCTTTTACCAAATAGATTGCATCATATCCAACATCATTCTAATAGCATTTAAACCTTCATAGGATTCTCATTCACACAATATATCGCATCATACTCATCATCATCAATAGCATTTAAACGTTCATAAAATTTACATTCACATAGTAGATCGCATTATATCCATCATCATCAATAAAATTTAAACATTCATAAAATTTACATTCTCACAATATATCGCATCATATCCATCATTATTCAAATACATATAACATTCATAAAGGTTCATACATCTTAAAAGTTTAAGTGTATCATTTAATAGTTTCACTGTGAATAGAAAATAAAAGTGTAGGCCTCAGGTAAGCCTGGCTGTCTAAGTCAAAAGGTTGGTGTTACATACACCCAACCTTCGAGAAACATATTCTCGAGGTGGTCAAAAAAGTGAGGGATAGTCTCGTCGTAATGTCTCGGTGTCTTCCCATGTAGCAGATCCTAGACTATACTTGTCCCATTGGACCTTAACTTGGTCTACCAGACGGTTCCTGAGCTGTTGAACTCTATGGTCCAATATGCGTAACGGTTCTGCCGTGAGAGTTCCCATGTCCGATACCTGCAATTCCTTCCAATTTAGTTTATGTGATTCATCAACAACATAATGACGTAAAATAGATACATGAAAAACAATATGAGTTTTATGCAAGTGGGGTGGCAGTACGAGACGATAGGCAACGAGTCCAATTTTCTCTTGGATTCTGAACGGTCCTATAAATCGAGGTGACAACTTTGTCCCCTTCCTGAACCGTATGGTACTCTTATTAGGCTTGATACTAATGAAAACCTAATGTCCCACTTCATAACTTCGGTTGGTCCTGTGTGCATCTGCATAACTTTTCTGCCTATCTTGTGCTTCCTTTAGTCTCTGCCTAATTTGAATCACTTGTTCCTCCATCTCTTGAATCAATTTTGGCCCAACTGTTACTCAGTCTTCTAATCTATCCCAACTCAATGGTGTTCTACATTGTCTTCCATACTGAGCTTCGTAGGGTGGCATTTTGATGGAGCTATGAAAACTGTTATTGTAGGAAAACTCTACCAAAGGTAGGCACTTCTCCCACTGGGTTTTATTATCCATGACATACATCCTGAGCATGTCTTCCATGAATTGATTTACTCTCTCATTTTTTCCATCTATTTCAGGATGATAAGTTGTGCTTAGGTTCAACTGAGTCCCCAACGCTGACTGCAAACTTGTCCAAAACCTAGAAGTGAATCTAGAGTCCCTATTTGAAATGATCTTCTTAGGTATCCTATGCAAACAGATAACCTCACTTACAAACACACGTGCCACCTCAGTGACATTGTAAGTGTCTCTAACCAGAATAAAATGAGCACTCTTGGTTAACTTATCCACTATCAAAAGAATGGCATTGTGTCTATGAGATGTGAGCGGAAACCCCACAACAAAATCCATAGAGATGACTTCCCACTTGGACATAGGAACATCATGTGGTTGTAGTAGGCCTACCGGGTGATGGTGGTCGACTTTCACTTGTTGACACTCTAGGCATTTGGCGATGAAATGGACTACATCGTGCTTCATGCCTACCCATAAGAAGAGCTTCCTCATGTCTGTGTACATCTTCTTCACACACGGATGCACACAATAAAGTGCTCTATGGGCTTCCTTCAATATGATGCTTCGAATATCCCCATCTTCAGGGATGTAGATCCTTCCTTGATATCTTAACAGTCTGTCAGCTTCCAAAGTATATCCTTCATATTTTGGATTTAATTGTCTCCCTCTCTAGAGGTTTGAAGTAACCTTTAAATACGATCTGTCTCCTTGGAATTGCACCAACACACATTCTCTCAGATTGACTTTTAAGGGTACCAAGGAGAAGACACGTGGTCTCCTACTCAAGACATCTGCGACCACATTTTCCTTCCCCTTGATGTACGAAATACCAAAATCCCACTCACTCATAAACTCACTCCATCGCCTTTGCCTGGCATTCAGATCCCTTTGAATGAAGAGATGTTTTAAACTTTGATGGTCTGTTTTGAGCTCAAATTTTCACCCCACAAGATAGTGCCTCCAAAGTTTCAAAGCTAGCATTACAGCTGCCAACTCTAAATCATGAGTAGCATAAAGCTCTTCGTGTTTCTTCAACTTCCTTGACACATAAGCTATCGTTCCTCTCTTCTACATTAGCACAGCCCCCAAACCTTACTTCAAGGCATCCGTGCAGACTGTGAAGTCCTTTTGAATATCCGACACTCGTAGAATTGGTGCACTAGTTAGTAACCTCTTAAGCTCAATGAATGCACTATCACATTCTTTTGTCCATTCATACCTGACCCCCTTGCGCTGCAAAGTGGTGATGGGTTTTTTTATTTTAGAGAATCCTTCCATAAATCTCCGATAATAACCTGCTAGCCCCATGAAGCATCTCAGCTCATGGGAATTTTTCGGCACTGTCCATTCCATAATGGCCTTTACCTTTTTTGGGTCCACAGAGATTCCTTCACCGGAAATGATATGGCCTAAATAGTGGATTTCTTTCTGGAAGAAGGAACACTTCGACAACTTCCCATACAATTTGTTCTCCCTAAGGCAGGACAACACCACTTGCAAGTGTTCCTCAATTCTCTTTCGTTCTTGGAATAGATGAGGATGTCATATAGAAAGACTTGTACAAAACAGTCTAAGTACTTCCGGAATACGCCATTCATGAGGCTCATGAATACTACTGGCACATTGGTCAATCCGAAAGGTACTACGACAAACTCATAATGCCCAAACTGAGTTTGAAAGGCAGTTTTTGGGATATTTCCTTCCTTAATCCTTAACTGATGATACCCTAATCGCAAATTGATCTTTGAGAATACCGCTGCTCCTTTCATCTGATTGAAGAGGTCATATATTTGCGGCATTGGGTACCTATTTTTCACTATAGCACGGTTCAAGTCGCTGTAGTATATACACAATCGTAAGGAACCATCCTTCTTCTTTACAAAAATTACTGGTGCACCCCAAGGTGAGACACTCGACCTTATTAGCCCTAAGTCTAGCAACTCTTTCAACTACATTTGCAACTCACAAAGTTTTGGCACTATAATCCGATACGAAGCCTTGGAAATCAGTTCTGCACAAGGTTTTAGCTCAATAGTAAAATCAAGCTCCCTCTCAGTAGGTAACCCTAGTAACTCTTTCATAAAAACATCCTTAAATTCTAACAATACCCGGTACTGATCCAATGAGGGTCCCTTCCTCTCATTCACTGCTTCCACTACATATAGTCAACACCCTTGCCTCAAGCATTGCTTAACCTTCATATTTGAGATAAAGTGTAATGACACCCTTCTCCATACACCTTGAATCTCCACTGGCCTTCCTTCGTCGTCTAAACAGAGCACCCTTTTTATGAAACAATCTACCAAAGCTCGATGAGCTTCTAACCAATCCATTCCAATGATTAGGTCATACGCCTCGAGAGCAGTGACATATATCTTCAACCTGGTAGTACACACTCCCAGGTCTACTATACAATTGTCAATGCTAGGTCCTACCGCTTGTTTTTCCCCTAAAGCCATCTCGACTTGTTTAAAGTCATCATGCTCATAGGCTGCCAACCCACTCTTTTCTAATGCAGATGGTGAAATGAAACTATCTGTCGCACGAGAATCAAATAAAATCTTAACATTGATATGATTTAATGTACCTGATGACTCCACCACCGTGGATTGATGTTCGGCCTGGCGATTATTAACCACTGCGTAAATCTGGTGGCTACTACTTGCTTTTCCCATTGGGGCCTTTCCTTCTCTATGCACAAATCCTAATTACAACTCTAGGTAGTCACGCTGGTAATGGTGTCCTCCACATCCCCAATAGGTAACACAAGATTGAACTTGCTCACTATTATGTGACTGTCTCTAAAATGAGTTCCTTCCCCTGGAACCCCTGCCCCTACTAGATGTTCCCTGAGATGGCCGTGGACCTATCTACATCGTTGGTGATGAACGAGATGTTGCACTCGCTGCCATTGAAATCCCTATGGCTACTATCCTTGGTGCGACTCTGTTACCATATGGAGGTGGCCTTGAGCTCCCTCCCCTGGAAAATTTCCTAGGGGCCTTCCTCATGAATCCAGGACGATGAGGAAAGGTTGGTCTCATACCTCCAGTTAAGTTCATGTGTTCCTCCACATAATGCACGTTTTCCACAGCTTCTGCTACTGAAGACGGTTTCCACATCCGCACCATAGCCCTTATCTTCAGGTTCAACCCATAGACAAAGTGTTCTGCCTGTCATTGGTCATTATTCATATATGAAACATACTTGACGAATTCCATAAACCTAATCTCATATTCTTCTATGGTTCTGTTTCCCTGTACTAGAGCATGAAATGCTCCTACCTACTGTTCCTCATAGTAAGCTGGCAGATATTTCCTTCGGAACCTCTCCTCGAAAAGTTCCCAAGATACGGTGTCTGGGGTAAGATGCAGTTGCCTTTCCAAGTTGCCCCACCAGTTCAAGGCACTATCTCTCAACTGAAAAATCACTATCTTCGCCTTTGAGGTGGATGAATAGTCCCTTAAGGCAAAACACCTTGTCATGCCTTCCAACCATGCTTCTGCACGTTCACTGGCGCGACCCTCGACAAACCTCGAAAGTTTGATCTTCTGCAGTTCTCTAGTGATGTATTCGGGTGGAGGTCCTCCCCTTGAATCCCTCGACGCTTCTGGATTACTCGTTTCAGATGGTGGGGGTTCCACTTCGATCCCTGCTGGTTGTCGCCCCTTTAAAGTCTCATTTATGGCCTCCAAAGAGCGCAGTATGAGAGCTAGTTTGGGCGATGGTGGCGGTAGCACTGGCAGTGTTGGCAGTGCCTGCGACGATGCGCCTCTGCCTCGGTTCCATCAAGTCCTAACCATCCTGTATGATTTAACCTACATCAACCAAAGTTGTCAGGGTGATTTCAAGGACATTCCACATTTGCACAACTTAACTAGAAAACAGGGTTAGGCGTAAGTTTTTTTTACTTGTCTGTAAACAGACATCACTCTCTTTAGGGGAGGTGGCTAGGTTAGGGTTTAAGCATCTAAGCTTGATTTCTTCATCTAAGAAAACTATTGACCCTTTCGCCTGATAGCTATGCTAGCTTTGCACCATACTAGCCAATTTCTCTAACTTACCTGCCTAGTGCGCATGAAGCCCCTTCCCGCTTATCTTGTTCTAAGTCCTTATACTTTGCGTTTACAACTAATTAAGGTGATTTCCAACCTAATGTCGATGAAATGAGTCTAAGGTTATCCTTCGATTCTTGACTCGTTGGCTTTCCTTGGAGCGTTTGTACATATGCGTTGAATTGTGTGTCTCAGTGGCTACAGGTGTGAGTCTTGAGGATTGTAGAGTGACTTTCGAGCATTGGAGCTTAGCGCTTGTGTGATGTGGTTATGTATTGTTTCTGGACTTGTAGTCATATGATGTAGTGAGCCTGAGGCAATGCATTGAATCTTGGTTCTTGGCTTTGAGTAGTGAAATGGAATGGAGGGACTTGTTGCTTGGTTCAGTGGTTGAGGGCACGGAACTCAGTGTTTGGTTAACATGGATAATTGGAGATTATACTTCGGGATAGTATTTTATGACTATTAATTTATTTATGTATAATAATTTATTTTATAATGACTCATGTGTGGCGCGTTGGTGTTTGGTTGTTTTCCAAGGCTTGAACTATGGTGGGTAGTCGTGGGTTCAAAACCCATCCTTCCCAATATATATATTTTTATATTCCCTCCATTCATTATTAATTCCCATTAACTATACTAATCCACCATTAACTACTAATCTTCCATTAACTATTAACCTTTCATTAACTATAACTAATCCTCCATTAACGATTAATCTTCCATTAACTATACTAATCCTCCATTAACTATTAATCACTCTTATTATTGCCTTTTTTTTATTTTATATCTTATTATTATTATATTCCCCCCCTTTTTTTTATATAATTAACACATTTTTTTTTATATCAAATTAAATTAATTTATTTAAAATTTAAAACCCTAAATTAGAATAAAAACCCCAATTTATTTAATTTATATATAAACTATCCGAATTGTTTATTATATTTTTTTTGAATAAATGAAATTAAAAAAAAAATTAATTGATAAATAAACGAAATAAATATATATAAAAAACTTACCTCACAGGTAATAACCTAGACCTCGCATGTGATCCACGTGTTAACCCCTTGTTTCCTCCAGCACCTTCCATACCTAAACCTATCCCTACACTCATTCTCATAACGCTCCACTCTTTTTCTGCCTCTCTCACTCTGCAGGTGCAACCAGGGTTACGGTAATGGTTGGAGGATCCTCTCTCGTGGGTTGGAAAAGGCCTTCGGGCTGCAGCTATGCCCTCACGAGCTCCTCTTACCAGGTATTATACATGTATAAATTCATATATATATATATATATATATATATATATATATATATATATATATATATATATTTCTTTTGTTGTGCTCGCAATACTCCTTTGCGGCTCTTCCTTGGTATTCTGTGTGTGGTGAAGAGACTTTGTTTCATGGGCACTACATGCAATTGGACGCTTGGTCTTGACTTTGGTGATTTGTGTTGTGTTAGGTTCTTAAATTGAGCTCATAAACTTGGTTCGACACTTGTGCGTTTGCTTGTGATGGGGTTGGCGCTTGTGCGTTGTGTGGTGTGGCTGGCTTTGACATGTGTTGTGTTGTGTTGTGTGGTGTGGCTTGCGAATCCAGCCCATGAATCGCAAAAGATAGGTTTCTCCTCGTTGCACAGAAACACGAAATGTTTCCCATGTGGATTGAATAATCTTTTAATACTGACTTACCCCCGCACTTGCTGCCTCTTCCATTCATAGGGATCTTAATAGATTTTTTTTATATAAATAAACAAATAAGGACTTGTTTCATGACGAAGTCGAGCCTATAATATTTTTTGTTTTCTTGAATTGAGGACACTTGGTGTTTTAGTTGGGTTTCAGTGTTTATTTAAGAGTATCGGTCCCCTGGCTATCCATTTATGGTGAAGGCATCAGATATATTGGGCGTAGCACCTGTGAGATTCTCTTGATTCACAACCGAGAGACGTGTAGTGCACTCTAACTTGACTCGAGCTTCTCCCTTGGTGTTTGGTGAAATCACTTTGCACTATGGTTTACCTTTTGAATGACCTTGGAGATTGGGTGCAACCTTGTGGCTTGACTGTCCTATAATGAATTGTTGGATCTTGGCTATATGGAGATTTGGGCCTTCTTGACCCACATTTTTTCTCATAATAGGAATTTCAGCTCGGGGTTTAGGAAAGGGATATAAGATTCCTCTCTTAGGATAGATTACTATAGCTCCATACACCATAGCTCTGAGCCATGAGACATGATCATGCCAAAACANTTGAATGACCTTGGAGATTGGGTGCAACCTTGTGGCTTGACTGTCCTATAATGAATTGTTGGATCTTGGCTATATGGAGATTTGGGCCTTCTTGACCCACATTTTTTCTCATAATAGGAATTTCAGCTCAGGGTTTAGGAAAGGGATATAAGATTCCTCTCTTAGGATAGATTACTATAGCTCCATACACCATAGCTCTGAGCCATGAGACATGATCATGCCAAAACAAGGTTCCTTCTTGTCCAGTAATGGTGAATTTGTGTATAAAACTCCCACCAGGTTGAATTGGGCACTGTGTGACATACCCTGTCCCATCTTCCCACGCTGTGTGCAACTACCTCACGCCTTGCCAGTGAATAGTGGCATTGTAATTGGTTTTGTTAATAACTGTTACAACAACAATGTCTCCATTTGGACAATATATATATTGCCATAGCCACAGCCACCACCACAAGAATTGCGTGCATATTCGGATGTTTTACAGGGTGATTTAGCTGGAAAATTATTTTAATTGTTTATTGTTGTTTCCACACTTTCTTCAAAAAAAAAACCAGAGGTATCTGCAAATACTGGTGGCATCTTTCATTAAATTCATCCAAGGGATAGAACGGTGAAAAAAAAAAATGATTCGCTGCTGCCAGCGATGGCATCCTCAAGGCTTTCATCCATGGTGGTAAGAAATATGATTGCTAAGCGCAAAGGCCTTGTTCCCAACAGGGCGCAGAGCGAATTTATTTTGGGCAGGCTCCTGCTCAGTGGCCATGGAACTGGTCCTGCAAGGTGGGATTTGTGACAAGTTACCAGAAAGGCATTGCCAACTATTCAAGAC
This sequence comes from Picea mariana, assembly GCA_032191745.1. Taxonomy (NCBI): domain Eukaryota; kingdom Viridiplantae; phylum Streptophyta; class Pinopsida; order Pinales; family Pinaceae; genus Picea; species Picea mariana. Next base: position 114,195 of record JASDQU010013624.1, on the reverse strand, counting down.
AATTATCCAGAGTTTGGAAGGTAAGATTATGACGAAACGCATCAGTACATATCCCATGTTGTAGACGTTTTTACACTGTTTATACTACTTATTCTTTTTTATTGATGATTTACAGCTGCTGGAAATTATTTAGTTTCCAAGGAGGCATCTCCATAACTAATTTTCATGAAAGTGCTAGTGGTCATATGGTGATACACCATAGATGCAAGTTCGAGTAGCCTCTGGTAATATAGTTTTCAAAACGCCAGTTGTTAAAAAATTCATGGGTAAATATAACTTTGGAACCTATATTGGAAGCTAGTAGATACATTAGTATAGCTTCATCTTAAGAACTGAAAGGTATTCTCTATTATTGTAATTTTTTTTTATATATATTCTTTATCTATTCTTCCTACACCTTATTGTTATTTTTTTTATATGTCTTACATTATTTTATAATAGATGATGGATTGGCTTGCAGGTTAGGTGGGGTTGGAGCTGGATCTTGACCCAGATTTATATCTAATTAAGGGTTTCAGGGCCCCTGGGCTGCTTTCAATATATATATACCCTATACAGATTATTCAGGGTTTCACTATAACTAAATAGAAGTGTTTAAATTTCTGGGTGGGTAGGTAGGCCCTTGGCTCCAGATTTTGAACCAGGGCTCTGATACCATGTGTAGGGACCATAAATTAACTAAGCCTAAAAATTTCATACAATTAAGCATAGAATTTCTTTCAATGCATAAATAATTCATTAATCATCATATAACCATATAATCTTCAACATAAATTAATTTTATCCATAGCATGAAAATAAATTACATAATCATCACATAACTCAACAAATTCAGAAATAAAAATACCTATGCCTAATGCTAAAATTCCCGCTTATCTGGTTGTCAACCCTGTTGCTTTGCCCAGCCTGATGCTCTGACCAAACCCTACACAAAACCAACTAACCACCGAACCAGCTAGGAGCAGCCTTTTCGGTTCCATGGCTCCAGGATTCCGTGAGGATTCCTGGCCCTCGAGCCCAAAACTCCTAGCAACCTGGTGCCCCCTGGAACAGTTCACCCCAAACTTCAAAACCAAACTCCAAAACCAGAAAAATATCCCCCAAACTAGGAAAGAAATCCCTCCCCCCAAAAATAATGCTTCCTCCCCAAATTTTCATAATCATCCCTCTCCCGAAGGCCTCTACCCAGTCATATCCCCAATTCACCGACTCCCTACCCTCCATTAATGCCACCCACCTTATCCCTCCATTTATTACCCTGTCCTTCCCTTTATTACCTTATCCCCTATCATACACAAAATCTTATAATAAATAAATTAAAGTCCATTTACTACCTTATCCCCTGTCATACGTAAAATTTCATAATCATTAAATTAAAGTTATTAAGTCCTTTAATTCTTTACCTAAATCATTAAATGTGTTAAGTAATCAATTAATAAATTAATCGACATTTATTAAACAATAAATAAATAAATTAATATGATTAATAGTTAATCACTACTTAACTAATATACATTAAGAGAGTTAATTATTTAATTAACTATACTTAATAAACCCTATGTAACTATTCAACTGCGGTTGTTACATAGACCCACCCTTCAGGAAACTTTGTCCCAAAGTTAAAGTATTCTATGGTACAAGGGAAAAGAAACATGGTCCACACATTCATAACAAATAACCATCATTATTAGTAAGTAAGCCAAGAAACTCACTCATACTAGTGTATATGCGCAAGAAATGCATGTATAGCTAGTACATACAAGTCTCGTGCATGTACTAATAATCAATAACTATCACCCTTATAGTAATTTATGTATGCATCCAATCCAATAAACAAGACCATTCTTTTATAAAAGACAATAAACCAATCAAATGTTTGCAAAATCCTTTAATTACAATTATCTAGTTCAACAATTTTATTTAGACAACTGTGGTTTAGCTCCGTAATTATGAATATTCATATATACACATTTTCTTTTCAGAAGGGAAAAACAATAATTTCCACCACAAGAAAAATCTCCATACACTCTCAACTATTTCTACTCATCTTTCCTCCCTAACTTACTTCCATCTTCATTCGTATCCTTCCTCTGTTGGACTATCTTGGAGCATCAACTATATTGACCTAACTCCAAATAGAACCTGTAAGCAGAAGTGTCACTATATTGACCAAGCTTCCCCAGTAGGCAACTGACAGTCATCATCACACGTCTAGGGGAGCGTGAGCTAACATCATCCTCCCATGACTTCAGGTTTCAGAGGATACATGGTGGGAAATGCCTCCACCCCTCCTAACAGGACTAGGGTCCACACCCTACAATGGAATATACAATGGCACCGTGTTGCTAGGAGTTTTGTGATCGTTTATTCAGTTTTGGGCAGTCTCATCACCTGAAATCCTGCACTGGTCCACATATCATAGCAATGCATCCAAACCAATATAATTTCACATACAAAGATTCATACCATAATGTTTCTTAGCTAGTGGTCATGACATTCACTTTCTTCATTATTATCCCTTGGCTATTTCATAACCCATAACCTGCAGATTAGTCTGTAACACAAACTCATACATTTCTATGTATTATCATTATGTAATTGCATACAATCATCATTTCAATTCGGTATCCGTGTACCAACAACTTAACATCAAAGTTTTCAAGTTAGAAATAGATCTCATAATATCCCATAATTCAATTTCGACACCCATTCATAAAATTATATTTTACCAAATAGATTGCATCATATCCAACATCATTCTAATAGCATTTAAACCTTCATAGGATTCTCATTCACACAATATATTGCATCATATCCATCATCATCAATAGCATTTAAACGTTCATAAAATTTACATTCACATAGTAGATCGCATTATATCCATCATCATCAATAACATTTAAAAATTCATAAAATTTACATTCTCACAATATATCGCATCATATCCATCATTATTCAAATACATATAACATTCATAAAGGTTCATACGTCTTAAAAGTTTAAGGGTATCATTTAATAGTTTCACTGTGAATAGAAAATAAAAGTGTAGGCCTCAGGTAATCCTGGTTGTCTATGTCAAAAGGGTGGTGTTACATACACCCAACCTTCAAGAAACATATTCTCGAGGTGGTCAAAAAAGTGAGGGATAGTCTCGTCGTAATGTCTCAACGTCTTCCCATGTAGCAGATCCCTGACTATACTTGTCCCATTAGACCTTAACTTGGTCTACCAGATGGTTCCTGAGCTGTCGGACTCTACGGTCCAATATGCATAACGGTTCTACCATGAGAGTTCCCATGTCCGATACCTGCAATTTCTTCCAATTTAGTTTATTTGATTCATCAACAACATAATGACGTAAAACAGATACATGAAAAACATTATGAGTTTTATGCAAGTGGGGTGGCAGTACGAGACGATAGGAAACAGGTCCAATTTTCTCTTAGATTTTGAACGGTCCTATAAATCGAGGTGACAACTTTGTCCCCTTCTCAAACCGTATGGTACTCTTATTAGGCCTGATATGAATGAAAACCTGGTCTCCCACTTTATAACTTCGGTCGGTCCTGTGTGCATCCGCATAACTTTTCTACCTATATTGTGCTTCCTTTAGTCTCTACCTAATTTGAATCACTTGTTCCTCCATCTCTTGAATCAATTATGGCCCAACTCTTACTCAGTCTTCTAATCTATCCCAACTCAATGGTGTTCTGCATGGTCTTCCATACAGAGCTTCGTAGGGTGGCATTCCGATGGAGCTATGAAAACTGTTATTGTAGGCAAACTCTACCAAAGGTAGGTACTTCTCCCACTGGGTTTGATTATCCATGACATACATCCTAAGCATGTCTTCCATGAATTGATTTACTCTCTCATCTTGCCCATCTGTTTCAGGATGATAAGCTGTGCTTAAGTTCAACTGAGTCCGCAACGCTGACTGCAAACTTGTCCAAAACCTAGAAGTGAATCTGGAGTCCCTATCTGAAATGATATTCTTAGGTATCCCATGCAAACTGATATCCTCACTTACAAACACACGTGCCACATCAGTGACATCGTAAGTGTCTCTAACTGAAATAAAATGAGCACTCTTGGTTAACTTATCCACTATCACAAGAATGGAATTGTGTCTATTAGATGTGAGCGGAAACCCCACAACAAAATCCATAGAGATGACTTCCCACTTGGACATAGGAACATCATGTGGTTGTAGTAGGCCTGTCGGGTGATGGTGGTCAACTTTCACTTGTTGAAACTCTAGGCATTTGGCAATGAAATGGACTACCTCACGCTTCATGCCTACCCATAAGAAGAGCTTCCTCATGTCTGTGTACATCTTCTTCACACCCAGATGCGCACAATAAAGTGCTCTATGGGATTCCTTCAGTATGATGCTTCGAATATCCCCATCTTCAAGGATGTACATCCTTCCTTGATATCTGAACAGTCCGTCAACTTCCAAACTATATCCTTCATATTTTGGATTTAATTGTCACCCTCTCTAGAGGTTTGAAGTAACCATTAAATACCAAATGTCTCCTTGGAGTTGCGCCAACACAGGTTCTATCAGATTGACTTTTAAGGGTACCAAGGAGAAGACACATTGTTATCGGACTAATCGGTAGGTGTGGACACTAATATATCTCTCTAGATCCACCTGGATCTAGAACAAAACGAGACAGGACATGACTATTTCCCTAAGTTATGACCATTGAATTAGCTAGTAGGGAGGAAGAAGTGACATACCTTTGTATCGCTTCCTGGGGTCTCTGTTGCTCCCGCTTCACTCCGGTGCTCTTGTGAGGTCAAGACCAAGACAACACAAACCAACCAAAGTGAAGATAGCAAAATATATTCAATCGTCAACTTATGTGTATGATCAAGGAATTACACAATAAAATAAGAATGACTTTATGGGAAAAGGACATGTCGTTGTATCATATTAATTGAAATTAGAAGATACAACCTATTTGCCTTGATGTCGCAAGCTTCCTTTTGGTGGCTCTTGGTTCCAACACTCACACTTGCTCAATCCTTGTATGAAGAAGATCTAATTCCTCTTGATAGACTTGCTAGAGTCTCCAAGCTCTTGTTCAAGCTATGTCCTTCACACAATTCCTTCACCAATTCTCCAATTAATCTTTCTTAACCTTTTCCATGAGGATCCCATCATAATATAGGAGAGGATGCGATGGTTACTTGGAGAAGAATGATCCCACAATATCAGGGAAACCAGTAAAAATATAACCATTCAAATGCCAACCCATTCTCTAGAAGATTCCCTTCTAGAACCATCGAGACTTCATCTTTTTCCAAGCTTGAGAACAAGTTCACACCCTAGCTATGTAACACAGTGCGAGAAGTTCACACCCTAGCTAAAGGCAGCCCGCGAGAATGTGTCATTCTCTCACCCTAGGATATAAGCAACCTGCGAACTCTCTTCAAAAACATGTTTTCTAGGAAGAGATGAATGTCACTTTTCTCAGGAGAAAGTTCTTATTAGGAGCCCGAGTACACCATCATCAATACACCATCAAGATGACCAAACTCATGGGTAACAGAATGCCCCCCAAAGTATGAGGCCGGAATCAGTGACAACCAAAATACTTTGCAAACTGCGTGTGTGTGTCAGAAACTAGGAGCGCACCTAATTGGAAACCTGCGAACAACCAAGCATTTGCAGAAGATCATATTAATTCTGAGGTAGGCATTCCCATACTAAGATCACAGACGGATGACATTATAAGCATAGGTCATGGCCATCAATCATACACTGTGGATCCATGCCATCAAAATATAGCATAGCCACCAGGAATACACTGTGGATCTATGTGAGAAAATTCAAATTGAGACGACATAGCCATGAGACATACAAAGTGGATCTATGTGTCACAAATTATACATATTCCATCACAACCTGGACAAAGAGATGAGATCCAGGGTATTCAATCGTCACTCGAAAGTACGAATCTAACCATGTGATTATGTGTGTTGAAGTCGAACATGGTAGAAGCCACTTGATTACCGGTCATTGATGAAATCGTTAACAAGTGCGAGGGAAATCACCATTAATGTCAATGAATCCAAAGGTACACTAGTACAATCCACCGAATGTGAATGAATGAGTTGAGGTTGAACATCCGACGAAATCTCTCGATCAGGGGTCAATGATGTAAACCCACTGTTGAAAGCAAGGAAACCTACCATTGAGGCATGCAAGTTCCAAGGTACCAAAGGATCTCTAAGTCTTGTTTCCAGATAATGAGATGAAGTTAACGGAACAAAACTCGTCACAGGAGGGCCTTGATGTATCCCCCATCAATGACACGAAAAGAGTAACAGATTTTGAAGGTGAAACATAGTATGATGTAAGTTGGACTAGACATAGGGAAGGCTGACACGGAGAGAATGGACAACTTCAGATGGCCGACTCAATAGAGGTTTTAGATGAACTTCTCTTGAACATATGAATGACATGACCGATGATTTGGCGACATTGACTCAGAGACAACGTAGGGTATGATCTTGTAGCAAATCGAATGAGAGACAAATGGATTTCCCAAACTGGCTTCAAATAATGAATAGGGGGGTGTCATGTTCAAGAGTGACACTTACTGTCAATTAATATGAATACGACAACACATCCCTTTCCCAAATTTTCCCCCACCATTTCTGGCGAGTACCTCTTTATTTTTACGCAAGCTTGAGGAGGATAACATATGCTTGTTGATATAAGCTCATCCTTCAGATGAGTCCTTCGAAGTATGTTTAATGAACCCTAGGAAGGAGTGGTTCGGTCCCATTACGGGTCTGTCAATGTTTGTTTAACGAGTCCAAAGGTAGAAAACTCGAAGGTTTTTCGTGATTATAGAGTCTGGAAAAACACTTAAAAGAGAAATCTCTCAGTTCCTTTTTTGTAAAATAGTCTGATGAGACCGAAAAAGAGATAAATTATCGCCCAACAGACACTTTCTTCAAATACTTTAACGAGCATGAAAATAGCAAGGTCGCTCGACAATCTTTTCATGTTTAGAGAGTCCGAAAAGAACTTAAAGGAGACTCCAGGGGGGTTCCTTTTTCGTATATCCTTGTTGAGCCCGAAAAAGTGATAAAAGTGTGCTCGATCGCATTCTCATGTATTTTCGAGTGTGAGAACGGACAAAGACCAAGCTCGAGGTTTTGTACAAAAACCATAAAAAACAATCGAAACATGCAACGAAGAAGAAAAATATATCCGCATCCCTGTGCATGAACATCAAAGTCGTTACGCCTGCAAAAGTCGTACTCAAAAGGGCATTAGGCATTAGGTTTTAATAAATAGATAATCCAATAACATGGTAAAAGTAAATATAAAGGGGTAAAATCTCTTTTTACCATAATCATTTTAACTTTACCAATATTTGAGCCCAAAAACCCCTCTTTTGCCCTTGCACTTCGGCGTTCAATTGCGGGAGTTACAAGCATCCATTCGACGAACCGTTTGTGGCAATGAGGTAAGCTCCTTGTCCTCTACCTTTTCATGGTTTGATTTTTCATTTTCATTGGAAAAAAACATAGTTTTGAGTTTGTTTTGGGGGTTATAGTCGTGCTCATCCATTCTCGCAGGCTAGCCACACGGGACCTACGAGAATGCCTCATTCTCGTAGGTGACCCCAAAGGCACATGTGATAACCTCACACTGTGCCTAAAGGGCACCTGCGAGAACTGCAAAGTGGAATTTTTTTTTAAAGTTTTGCTCAATGAAAAGATACCAAGTGTTGAATAGAGTTATTAACTTTCTTCTTATGCTTCTTATGAAGGTATTTGGCCATCACCATGGTTCTAGAATGGCGTGAAAGAGAGCATGAAGAAGATGATTCCATTGCCGAAAATCATCCGGCCACCATTGCCTCTTTACGAGACTGTGGCCTTCTGAAATTCTTTCGTATCCTAGGCATGAGGGCCCAAGTCAGGTTATTGGAGTACCTTGTGCATATGTGGGATCTCGACCAGCAAGTATTCCATGTAGGGGTCCACACATTGTCCTTGGATATTGAGGACATTTACTTCTTGACAGGACTATCATGGCRTGGGTACCACGTGAGCTTGACTGGTAGCAGATGTGGTGGGCTTCCCATGAGTGAGTACTGCCACTTGCACTGTGTTCCAGAGGCAGAGAGGAGCAAAGGGAAAGTAGCCATTTGGGGAGTGYRGGATTTGACCCTCCGCACTATTTTTTTCACCATTGCTTGTATGGCTAGGAGCGATGCTCCTCACATGGCTCTCCAGAGCTACTTTTAGTATGCCATAGAGTGTACTGAGCCTTGGGTTTTTAGCTGGGTAGATGCAGTGCTTCGTAGCATGAAGAGGCAGTTGACCAAATGCAGGCGAGGCAACCTGAAGCAATTCGGGTAGGAGTCTTTTTTGGTGTCCTTCTTTCTTGAGAGGGTTCCCTTGCTGAGGCTGCAGGTTGAGTGGGATGTACCGAATCCAACAGATCCAAGAATACTGAGGTGGTGTCAGGTCATGGCTTGGCATGTGGCTGGACCAATTATCAAATATAATGATGTCTTCTTTGATTGGTTGTGACCACAGATGCTGATGGTTGATGATTATGCTTATGCCGGGTTGGACTTCTGAGGAGATCTGAACTTGGTCTTGCCCGAGGGTGCTCAGTGGGGGGATCTTGGTAAGAAGTACATATTTTTCTTTTTAACTGTTTTTGTGAATTTCATCATATGCAAATGTTTTTTAATGTTCATCCATGGTATAAATACAAAATTCTTTTTGATGACACAGACGTGGGACCTTACCGACCTCCTAGTACTTTTCTTATTCAGCGACAGGTAGAGGTGGGGCTAGTGCCATGATGGGACGCTGAAGATTATGAAGCGGTGGAACAAAACCTAGAGGGTTTGACAACAGAGATTCTGGACATGCCCCTTGGAGAGGTTCCATGACGTTATCAACATCATACAGTAGGAGTATCAGAGTCCATTGGCTGGCTGCTTCATAGGGTTTCCCAAGTAGTCGTGTGTTACTATGAACGTCATCCATGACGTCACTTTATAGAAGCTATGAGCTTCAGATTTTGAAATTTTGGTCCTCGGATAGAACTTTTTTGTAAAAACTCTTTTGATTGTTATATATACATACGACTTCTACTGGTTTATCTTGTGTTGTGTGAAAATTGATGTGATTGATTTATAAATGACCCAAATGTCTATCTAATACATAGTTAGCCAATACATTAGTTAATGTATTTAGACATCTAGGAATATGTTGATATTCAATATAATCAAAATAACATTCCAAGAGGCGAATTCGCAAATACACCTGTAACAAAGTAGGACTTCAAATAGTATAAACATTAATTAACTGTAGTACTACGAGCTACGAATCGAGTCACACAACCAAATGACGGATTCTGAGTGAGATAGCATCAATCAACAATTCGATAACGACAATATACTCTGCAATATTGTTGGTCACACGGCTGAGACAGACACCTCGTAAGGAGACAAGTTCGTTTGTAGGGGCGTAAATTTCCCATGCAGTGGAAGCAAGGTTCTGAGAACTATGGCTAGCACCATTAGCGAAGCCAATGTAGGGTAGTAAATACTCCGACATCTGGAAATCAAACACAACATCACATAAGGGCAGAGACCAGATAACGACAAAAGAAAGCTATAGTAGCACACAAGAAGTATGATACAATAAAAATACAGGTACTCGTGCACAGGTGATCTTATGCATAGTACTTCTTCAAGTACAACCCATTTCTAGGTTCACTCAAAGGGATACCATTGTAATCTACTAACTCATAAGCCCCTTTTTCCAAAACTCGTCTAACGATATAAGGACCTTGCCACATGACTTCGAATTTTCCAGCTCCTAGCATATCTCAATCTTGTTCATAGAGGAGAACGAGATCTCCTTCGGAGAGAATGTGAGGCTTGACATGTTTGTCGTATTGGGCCTTGACACATTTTTTCTAAGCTTCTATGACTAGGGTAGCATTGCGTCAAGTTTTTTCTAATCGCATAAGATACAATAGACGTTCTTCCTCAGCAGAAGTGTTTGGTAGGAGTTCGACAACTAGTTTTAAAGAGGGTATCTCGCATTCAATCGGGAGAATGGATTCCAAACCATAGACTAACCAGAAATGTGTGAACCCAGTAGCTGACTTGACAGATGTTCGGTAAGCCCACAATGCCGAAAACAACATTGTGTGCCAACTTGTTTTGTGAATCCCTATCATTCATCGAAGCATAGTTATGAGAAATTTGTTAATTTCTTCGACTTGGCCATTGGCTTGTGGGTAATAGGGCATTGAGTTTTCATGGTGAAGACTCAACTTTTCAGTGAGTTCAGACATCATGGAGTTTCTAAAGTGGCTACTTTGATCAGTGATGATAGCCTAAGGAACACCAAAATGAGCTATGATGTGATTAAAAATGAATATTGCTGCGGTCTTTCCAGTTTTGTCAAATGTCGGCATCGCCTCGGCCCATTTCATAAAGTAATCTACAGCTACAATAATGTATCCATGCCCCCCGACCGAGTGGGGGTGACATGTCATGAAATCAATGCCCCATTTCACAAAGGGACCAACGAAGACCATAGGGTGAAGAGAAGCGGGATGTGACCGTATCTTATGATTATAGGTCTGGCAAGCATGGCATTTTTGAACGACGATTATGCAGTCGTTAAATAAAGAAGGCCAAAAATACCCTGCTCGTAAGATCTTCTAGGTAGTAGCATACCCAGACATATGACCACCACAGGCTCTAGAATGGTAATCATTCAGATCTTTCTCAGCTTCTTCGAACGTTAGGCAGCGTCGAAAAATTGAGTCAATCCCTTGACGATAAAAAGTATCCCCGAGGATAATATATTGATAGGCTTGGTAGCATATTTGACGTCGGTCAGTACTAGACAAAGTTGGCTGGAAAGTCTGAGTTTGGAGATATATGATGATATTGCCATACCAAATATCATCAGAGCTGATGAGGAAAAGGGATTCATCGGGTAATGAATCAACTTCTACATTTTTCGTTTCAGAATAGGGAAAGTCGCATATCAACTCAACAAACACTAAGGACTTCTTGGACTTGGCGCGTTCGAATTCCAAGTCAAACTCCTGGAGTATCACGATCCATTTGGAGTATTTTCCCCCTAGCAATTGACGTGTGAGAATGTGTTGCATAGGGTTGCACTTAGAAATCACTGTAGTCTTGCGAGAGAGGATATAGTGCCGGAAGCATTGGATGGCTTGGACGGCTGCCAAGGCCAGTTTTTCGACATGTAAATACTTGGTTTCTTACCCCTCCCTTTTGGATTTGTTTTTACCGGCTGGGGTAGATTGAACTGCATTTACCTCAAAAGTCTTGCCGGTGGGAGGGGCAGGAGATAGAGCATTTTGAACATTAGAAGAAGCAGGTTTGGGGTTGGTGCTTGAGGCAGAATGTGGTTGGGTATGGAAAGTGCCAATCACATCATCGACTGCATGAGAAGTAGCTGGAGTAGTTGAAGTGGCGGAAGTGGAAGGACGAGGTGCGTCAGGTAGTAAGTTGTAAAGGGTCCCTGTTTGTGAGTAAACGAGGTCAAGGTATTGAGCACGACTTATGGCCTGCTCTTCCGTGACTACTCCACCCATGGTGATGTCATGACCGATTTTGTTCAAAAATGATTTTGTGAACCTCTCTGCCAGCAACTGATTAGGGAGTTCAAGTTTGATGAGACGTCGTCTCTGTCGCCACTCATGAATGTGATCGGATATAAGAGTGGCTTTGTTTTGTTTGAAAGAACTCAAAATATCGGTCCCCATTTCATAATGGATCGATAACTGGTAGTGGGTGAGGAAGGCCATAGCTAGGGTGTTGAAGTCTGCGAAGAAACCTCATGGTAATTCTATATACCACTTCACAGCAGAACCCGTGAGGGTCCGTTGAAAAAGACGTAAATGAATAGAGTCATCCATCAACGAGTTGGATGAGCACTACAGGTGAAAAGTCATGACGTGATTGTTCAGGCCCTCTCCCTCTTTTCCGTCGAATTTAGGGATGTCCGATGGTAGCTTGGATGGTATAGCGGGCCATTGGGGAGAGTGACGAATTGGATCATTTAAAATCCTTGACAAGTCTGGGAGATCCAAAGTGGCCAAGAAGGGTAACTGTTGATTCACTTGTGGGTACTGGTGGCTTTGGGGAGGAAGCCCCATCGACAAACCAATAGTACCATAAACAGTCTGCATATAATGTGAAGACCCGGGAAAATTCGGTGGTGGTTGTAAAGGATAGTAGCTCATGGGATTGTATCCTTGAACAGGGATGTGAGTTTGATAATTTGAGACCCAAATAGGATTGGACGTACTTGGATATGGTTGGCCTATACTAGGGGGTATCACGGATGCAACCGGAAGCTATTTCCCCCTAGTCGATTGAGGAGTATGTTGTATCAAATGATTCCAATACTGGGCCAAGGATGGAGGTATGTTTTGTCCATGGGGTGGGGTTAGTAGGGTTTGTCCTCCAATCGGGGGTTGTGTTCCAATTGGGGTCAGTGTTCCAATTGGGGGTTGTGTTCCAATTGGGATTTGCATTCCAATAGGAATTTGCCCGCTTAGAGGGGGTTGAGTCAAACCTCCTTGGTGAAATTGACCACCAACAGGAATCTGGTAATTTGGTGTGAATGACAGAATAATGCCACTAGGATTAAGACTTCCAGTGGATGATGAGAAAGGTCCTCCAAAAGGAGGTTGAGGAAGTGTCAGAATGAAGCCAGGAGGAGAGTGCCCAGAAGAAGAGGGATCACCAGGAGTGCCAGATGGGGTTTGCGTAGGAGAGGGAATGGAAGCATTCAATGCATGGTATCTGGGTGGTAGTGTCGGGGTGACACTGGGCGTGAGCGGTGTGCCAATGGGGGCTTGACTAACCGTGGTAATCCTGGTGTGAATACTCATAGTATCTGTGTAATGGGCCATTTCTATAGGGATGGTCAAGATGTGGTCATATTGCAGGGCGTCCGTACCAGGAAAAATATAGGCAGTAGTAAACAATACTATGTCTAGGTTAGAGGTTTCAGAGAGCATAGGTGAGACGATGATTTCACTGCCTAATCCTACACCAAAAAGATCCCGTCTAAAAATGCGCATAGACCAAAAAGGATCTTGGCCCTCTATTCTTGGAAAGGGTCCAACTGGTGATCCAGAAGACACAACAACTAAGTCTCTGGAAGAATTCACTCGCATAAACTGTCTCTCAGAATCAGGGTGAAGTCGAAATTCCTCTCGAGTATTGGTAATCCAGAAATGTTCTAGAGAGTCGGTTCATTCCACTTGTGGCATGGTAACATCTTGGACTTCACTCTGTTGAGGAGAGCCCTCAGGTGAGCTTGTAGGCAGGGGTTGGGAACCTTCCATATGTTCTGGAGATAAAACCTTCATTCTACATGAACGACATGGAGGATCTATTGTGAACGAGTAACAAACTTACGAAGAAAATCTTATAGTCAACTTGGGTAAACAAACAACATGCGCTAGTAAGAAAAATCTAGGAAACAATACCAAGCAAACAAGACCTTCTAATTCCGAAGTCACTAGTTGGTGATGAAATCCAACATCACAACAATGAGATGAGAAGGGGTTGGGCTAGGGTGGAAAAGTTACACTGATGAACTGCTTAACGGACTTACACCCTAGTGCAAGCTCCCACACATAATCGTGGGTATACCCTCTAAGGAGCCCGAGTGATTTTGGCCAATGTTGATTCCAGGTACCATGAAGACTTGCCCCTTCGCAATCACCTTGTGTAAGACCCTAAAAAGATAGGCCGCTAAGGTCACCACCGACAACAATAAATCTTGGGGGGATAGTCGATAGTTCGATCCACATGCAAGGGCAGGGTATCTAGCTCGAAATCAACTCAAGAGGATTCCAGTCATCATTGTGGGTATACCTCCAAGTGACCCCTGTAATACGTGCAATCTCTACACCGATATCAACAAAGAAGGGTGAGTAACTCTGTCAATATCAATGCGACCTCGTGTTTGACCCTTGTGTGAGAAGGGCTTCCCATGATAAGATGTTGTAAATGGAATTTGACACTCCTTAACACAAGATGCTATTGTATGTTTTTTGCTTTGGAGAGTGTATCTCTCTACCTATTCCAAAGCGCTAGCCTAGCTAAATGTTGGTGTAATAGAGCCCTAGAAAAGAGTTACTAGTTAAATTTTATAATTTCACAATGTTATTAAGGGTTGTTGTTACTCAAAGGAAACGAAGATGAAACTGATGTTGTATGAGACTCTGACCCAACGATGCATAGATAGGAATGAAATATATCAATTTTTCATTTAATGAATCCTATGTACAAGAGGGAAAGAGAAGTTTTCCAGACCAATCTTGAACTACGATACACAATTTCCTTTAAAATGCAATTGCAACGAATCACACAATAATAACAATTCTCTATTGTTTCTTTTTCAAGAATTTCAACAATTGATTTTCAATATTTTCGAAGACACAAATGCTTTTGAAAGAAAAACATTTTTCACTTTTCAAAAAGAACCTACACCATGAAGGTGAAAGTGAGGAAAACCAAAAACTAATGAACAATCAATAAACAAAAACCCAAACCAATCTTTCAATGGAAATAAAAATGACGAGCAAAACAAACTAGTCTTTTCAATTGCATGAGAAAAGTAATCTTCCAAATAATGAGCAAGTGAGAAAGAAAAAGAATCTCAACTTTCAATCGATCACCGGTTCTTAACCAAACAAGCACTTAGATTCCAAAATCAGAGAGTATATCTTTGCCAAGAAATGTTAAGAGATGAAAGTCGAGAAAAAATGGACAGGAAGAGCCCTTGATTTCCAAAGACTGATTGTGCACAAAATTCGAAGACAAGAAAACATCAACCAATGGTCCAAGAAGCTCTTTTCAGGCACCTATACTGATCTGGGCAGCTGAACATGCAAAAATCTTAAATCCAAAATTTTGAAAAAAGGGTTTGCAGGCTATCAGTGTTACACAGTGCTCGAATGGGTCATTCTCACAGGCTAGCTTTGAGCAGAGTGCGAGAACCTCGCACTAGACCTAAAATAAAAGTACGAACTCAAAGTATTCTCACAGGCCACTGTGGGGTTCAGTGCGAGAATGTCTGAAACTAAGCAAATTTTTGGAAAAAGACAAAAAATTTGAAGGGGCTTCTGGACCCATAGGGTCTATTAGGGTGTCCTGAAGACTCAAAGATTGATAGAAATGGAGAAAGGTAAGGCAATATCAAATGGCCAAGGAAAAACACCAAAAAACACAAAGAAAACAGGTTATCTCCCTAGTGGAGTCGCCAATTTTGTTATCAGACTAATCGGTAGGTGCAGACACTAATAGATCTCCCTAGATCCACCTGGATCTAGAACAAAACATGACAGGACATGACTATTTCCCTAACTTATGACCATTGAATTATCTAGTAGGGAGGAACAAGTGACATACCTTTGTATCACTTCCTAGGGTCTCTGTTGCTCCCGCTTCGCTCCGGTGCTCTTGTGAGGTTAAGACCAAGACAACACAAATCAACCAAAGTGAAGATAGAAAAATATATTCAATCGTCAACTTATGTGTATGATCAAGGAATTACACAATAAAGTAAGACTGACTTTATGGGAAAAGGACATGCCGCTGTATCATATTAATCGAAAGTAGAAGATACAACCTGATCGCCTTGATGTCGCAAGCTTCCTTTCGGTGGCTCTTGGTTCCAACACACACACTTGCTCAATCCTTGTATGAAGAAGATCCAATTCCTCTTGATAGACTTGCTAGAGTCTCCAAGCTCTTTTTCAAGCTAGGTCCTTCACACAATTCCTTCACCAATTCTCCAATTAATATTGCTTAACCTTTTCCATGAGGATCCCATCAATATATAGGAGAGGATGAGATCGTTACTTGGATAAGAATGATCCCACAATATCAGAGAAACTAGTAAAAAGATAACCATTCGAATGCCAAACCATTCTCTAGAATATTCCCTTCTAGAACCATCGAGACTTCATCTTTTTCCAAGCTTGAGAACAAGTTCGCAATATGTAACACAGTGCGAGAAGTTTTCACCCTAGCTGAAGGCAGTCTGCGAGAATGGGTCATTCTCACACCCTAGGATATAAGCAACCTGCAAACTATCTTCAAAAATATGTTTTCTGGGAAGAGATGAATGCCACTTTTCTCAGGAGAAAGTTCTTATTAGGAGCCTGAGTACACCATCATCAATACACCATCAAGATGACCAAAATCATGGGTAACACACATGGTCTCCTACTCAAGGCATCTGCGACCACATTTTCCTTCCCCTTGATGTACGAAATACCAAAATCGTACTCAGTCATAAACTCACTCCATCGCCTTTGCCTGGCATTCAGATCCCTTTGAGTGAAGAGATGTTTTAAACTTTGATGGTCCATTTTGAGCTCAAATTTTTGCCCCACAAGATAGTGCCTCCAAAGTTTCAAAGCTAGCATTACAACTACTAGCTCTAAATCATGAGTAGAATAAAGCTCTTTGTGTTTCTTCAACTTTCTTGACACATAAGCTATCGCTCCTCCGTCCTACATTATCACGGCCCCCAACCCTTTCTTCGAGGCATCCATGCAGACTATGAAGTCCTTTTCCATATCCGACACTCGTAGAATTGGCGCACTAGTTAGTAACCTCTTAAGCTTAATGAATGCACTCTCACATTCTTCTGTCCATTCATACCTAACCCCCTTGCACTGCAAAGTGGTGATGGGTTTCACTATTTTAGAGAATCCTTCCACAAATCTCTGATAATAACCTGCTAGCCCCATGAAGCTTCTCACCTCATGGGCATTTTTCAACACTGGCCATTCCATAATGGCCTTTACCTTTTCTGCATCCATAGAGATTCCTTCATCGGAAATGATATGACCTAAATAGTGGATTTCTTTATGGAAGAAGGAATGCTTCGACAACTTCCCATACAATTTGTTCTCCCTAAGCTAGGACAATGCCACTTTCAAGTGTTCCACATGTTCTCTTTCGTTCTTGGAATAGATGAGGATGTCATCTAGAAAAACTTGTACAAAACGGTCTAAGTACTTCCGGAATACACCATTCATGAGGCTCATGAATACTGCTGGTGCATTGGTCAATCCGAAAGGTACTACGACAAACTCATAATGCCCAAACCGAGTTCGAAAGGCAGTTTTTGGGATGTCTCCTTCCTTAATCCTTAACTGATGATACCCTGATCGCAAATCGATCTTTGAGAATACCGCTTCTCCTTTCATCTGATCGAAGAGGTCATCTATTTGCGGCATTGGGTACCTATTTTTCATTGTAGCATGGTTCAAGTCCCTGTAGTCTATACACAATCATAAGGAACCATCCTTCTTCTTTACAAAAATTACTGGTGCACCCCAAGGTGAAATGCTCGGCCTTATTAGCCCTAAGTCTAGCAACTCTTTCAACTACATTTGTAACTCACAAAGTTCTAGAACTATAATCCGATACGAAGCCTTGGAAATCGGTTCTGCATGAGGTCTTAGCTCAATAGTAAAATCAAGCTCCCTCTCAAGAGGTAACCCTGGTAACTCGTTCGGAAAAACATCNGTAACTCACAAAGTTCTAGAACTATAATCCGATACGAAGCCTTGGAAATCGGTTCTGCATGAGGTTTTAGCTCAATAGTAAAATCAAGCTCCCTCTCAAGAGGTAACCCTGGTAACTCGTTCGGAAAAACATCCTTAAATTCTAACAATACCGGGTACTGATCCAATGAGGGTCCCTTCCTTTCATTCATTGCTTCCACTACATATAGTTGACACCTTTGCCTCAAGCATTGCTTAACCTTCATAGTTTAGATAAAGCGTAATGACACCCTTCTTCGTACACCCTGGATCTCCATTGGGCTTCCTTCATTGTCTACACATAGCACCCTTTTTGTGAAACAATCTACCAAATCTTGATGAGATTCTAACCAATCCATTCCAATGATTAGGTCATACGCCCCGAGAGCAGTGACATATACCTTCAACCTGGTAGTACACACTCCCAGGTATACTATACAATTATCGATGCTAGGTCCTAAAGCTTGTTTTTCCCCTGAAGCCGTCTCGAATTGTTTAAAGTCATCATGCTCGTAGGCTGCCAACCCACTCTTTTCTAATGCATATGGTAAAATGAAACTATCTATCGCACCAGAATCAAATAAAATCTTAACATTGATATGATTTAGCGTACCTGATGACTCCACCACCGTGGATTGATGTTTGGCCTGGTGATTATTAACCACTATGTAAATCTGGTGGCTACTACTTTCTCTTCCCATCAGGGCATTTCCTTCTCTATGCACAAATCCTAATTGCAACTCTGGGTAGTCATGCTGGTAATGGGGTCCTCCACATCCCGAACAGGTAACACGGTATTGAACCTACGCACTATTATGTGACTGTCTTTGAAATGAGTTCCTTCCCCTGGAACCCCTGCCCCTACTAGATGTTCCCTGAGATGGCCATGGACCTGTCTGCATTGCTGGTGATGAACGAGATGCTGCACTCGCTGCCATTGAAATCCCTATGGCTACTATCCTTGGTGTGACTCTGTTACCATATGGAGGTGGCCTTGAGTTCCCTCCCCTGGAAAATGTCCTAGGGGCCTTCCCCATGATTCCAAGATGATGCAGAAAGGTTGGTCTTGTACCTTCAGTTAATTTCATGTGTTCCTCCGCATAATGCACGTTTTCCATAGCTTCCGCTACTGAAGACGGTTTCCACATTCACACCATAGCCCTTATCTTTGAGTTCAACCCATAGATAAAACGTTCTGCCTGTCATTGGTCATTATCCATATATGAAACATACTTGACCAATTCCATAAACCTAATCTCATATTCTTCTATGGTTCTATTTCCCTGTACTAGAGCATGAAAGGCTCCTACCTACTGTTCCTCATAGTAAGCTGGTAGATATTTCCTTCAGAACCTCTCCTCGAAAAGTTCCCAAGATACGGTGTCCAAGGTAAGATGCAGTTGCCTTTCTAGGTTTCCCCACCATTTCAAGGCACTGTCTCTCAACTGAAAAATCACTATCTTCACCTTTGAGGTGGATGCATAGTCCCTTAAGGCAAAACACCTTCTCATGCCTTCCAATCATGCTTCTGCGCATTCATTGGCGCGACCCCCGACAAATTCTGAAACTTTGATCTTTTGCAGTTCTCTAGTGATGTCTTCAGGTGGAGGTCCTCCCCCTGAATCCATCAACGCTTATGGATTACCCATTCCAGATGGTACGGGTTCCACTTCGATCCCTGCTGGTTGTCGCCCCTTTAAAGTCTCATTTATGGCCTCCAAAGAGCGCAGTATGAGAGCTAGTTCGGGCGATGATGGTTGTGGAACTGGCGATGTTGGCAGTGCCTGAGATGATGTGCCTCTTCCTCAGTTCCCTTGAGTCCTAACCATCCTGTATGATTTAACCTACATCAACCAAAGTTGTCAGGGTGAGTTCAAGGACATTCCACATTTGTGCAACTCAACTAGAAAACAGGGTTAGGCGTAAGTTTTTTTTTACTTGTCTGTAAACAAACATTACTCTCTTTAGGGGAGGTGGCTAGGTTATGGTTTAAGCGTATAAGCTTGATTTCTTCACCTAAGAAAACTATTGACCCTTTTTCCCAATAGCTATGCTATCTTTGCACCATACTAGCCAATTTCTCTAACTTACCTGCCTAGTGTGCATGAAGCCCCCTCCCGCTTATCTTGTTTTAGGTCTTTATACTTTGGGTTTACAACTAATTAAGGTGACTTCCAACCTAATGTCGATGAAATGAGTCCAAGGTTATCCTTCAATTCTTGACTCATGGGCTTTCCTTGGCGCGTTTGTACAGATGCGTTGAATTGTGTGTCTCAGTGGCTACAGGTGCGAGTCTTGAGGATTGTAGAGTGGCTTTCGGGAATTGGAGATTAGTGCTCGTGGGCTGTGGTTATGTATTATTTCTAGACTTGTGGTCATATGATGTAGTGAGCCTGAGGCGATGCATTGAATCTTGGTTCTTGGCTTTGACTGGTGGAATGGAATGGAGAGACTTGGCACTTAGTTCGGTGGTTGAGGGCACGAAACTCAATGTTTGGTTAACATGGATAATTGGAGATTATACTTCAGGATAGTATTTTATGAATATTAATTTATTTAAGTATAAGAATTTATTTTATAATGACTCATGTGTGGTGTGTTGGTGTTTGGTTGTTTTCCAAGTCTTGAACTATGGTGAGTGGTCGTGGGTTCAAAATCCATCCTTCCCAATATATATTTTTTTATATTCCCTTCATTCATTATTAATTCCCATTAACTATACTAATCCACCATTAACTACTAATCTTCCATTAACTATTAACCTTTCATTAACTATAACTAATCCTCCATTAACGATTAATCTTGCATTAACTATACTAATTCTCCATTAACTATTAATCACTCTTATTATTGCCTCTTTTTTTTTTATATCTTATTATTATTATATTCCCCCTCTTTTTTTTATATAATTAACACATTTTTTTTATATCAAATTAAATTAATTTATTTAAAATTAAAAACTCTAAATTAGAATAAAAAACCCAATTTATTTAATTTATATATAAACTATCCAAATTGTTTACTATATTTTTTTTGAATAAATGGAATTAAAAAAAAATTAATTGATAAATAAATGAAATAAATATAAAAAAAACTTACCTCACAGGTAATAACCTATACCTTGCATGTGATCCACGTGTTACCCCCTTGCTTACTCCAGCACCTTCCATACCTAAACCTAACCCTACACTCATTCTCATAACGCTCCACTCTTTTGCCGCCTCTCTCACTCTGCAGGTGCGACCAGGGTTATGGTAATGGTTGGAGGATCCTCTCTCATGGCTTGGCAAAGGCCTGCGGGCTGCAACTATGCCCTCATGAGATCCTCTTACCAGGTATTATATATGTATAAATTTATATATATATTTCTTTTGTTGTGCTCACAATACTCCTTCGCGGCTCTTCCTTGGTATTCTGTGTGTGGCGCAGAGCCTTTGTTTCATGGGTGCTGCATACAGTTGGACGCTTGGTATTGACTTTGGTGATTTGTGTTGTGTTAGGTTCTTAAATTGAGCTCACAGACTTGGTTCGATGCTTGTGCGTTTGCTTGTGATGGGGTTGGCGCTTGTGCGTTGTGTGGTGCGGTTGGCTTTGACTTGTGTTGTGTTGTGTTGTGTGGTGTGGCTTGCGAACCCAGCCCATAAAGCACAGAAGATAGGTTTCTCCTCGTTGCATAGAAACAACAAATGTTTCCCATGCAGCTTGTATAATCTTTTAATACCAACTTACCCCCACACTTGTTGCCTCTCCCATTCATAGGGATCTTAATAGATTGTTTTTTATATAAATAAACAAATAAGGACTTGTTTCATGGCGAAGTCCAGCCTATAATATTTTTTGTTTTCTTGAATTGAGGACACTTGGTGTTTTAGTTGGGTTTCAGTGTTTATTTAAGAGTATACGTCCCCTGGCTATCCATTTATGCTGAAGGCATCAAATATATTGGGCGCAACACCTGTGAGATTCTCTTGATTCACAACCGAGAGACGTGTAGTGCACTCTAACTTGACTCGAGCTTCTCCCTTGGTGTTTGGTGAAAGAACTTTGCATGATGGTTTACCTTTGGAATGACCTTGGAGATTGGGCACAACCTTGTGGCGTGACTGTCCTATAATGAATTGTTGGATCTTGGCTGTATGGAGATTTGGGCTTGCTTGACCCACATTTTTTCTCATAATAGGAATTTCAGCTCGGGGTTTAGGAAAGGGATATAAGATTCCTCTCTTAGGATAGATTACTATAGTTMCATACACCGTAGCTCTGAGCCATGAGACATGAGCATGCCAAAACAAGGTTCCTTCATGTCCAATAATGGTGAATTTGTGTATAAAACTGCCACCAAGTTGAATTGGGCACCGTGTGACATACCCTATCCCATCTGCCCAACCTGTGCGCAACTGCCTCACGCCATGCCAGTGAATAGTGGCATTGTACTGGGTTTTGTTAATAACTGTTACAACAATATTGTCTCCATTTTGACAATATATATATTGCCACAGCCACAACCACCACCACAAGAATTGCGTGCATGTCCGGATGTTTTACAGGGTGATTTAGCTGGAAAATTATTTTAATTGTTTATTGTTGTTTCCACACTTTCTGCAAAAAAAAAACATAGGTTTTCGCAAATACTGGTGCCATCTTTCATTGAATTCATCCAAGGGAGAGAACAGTGAAAAAAAAAAGAATTCGCTGCTGCCAGCGATGGCGTCCTCAAGGCTTTCGTCCATGGTGGTAAGAAATATGATTGCTAAGCACCAAGGCCTTGTTCCTAGTAGGGCGCAGAGTGAATTTAGTTTGGGCAGGCTCCTACTTAGTGGCCATGGAACTGGTCCTACAAGGTGGGATTTGCGACAAGTTACCAGGGAGGCATTGCCAACTATTCAAGACAATTATCCAGAGTTTGGAAGGTAAGATTATGACGAAACACATCAGTACATCTCCCATGTTGTAGACGTTTTTACACTGTTTAGACTACTTATTCTTTTTTATTGATGATTTACAGCCGCTGAAAATTATTTAGTTTCCAAGGAGGCATCTCCATAACTAATTTTTATGAAAGTGCTAGTGGTCATATGGTGATACACCATAGATGCAAGTTCGAGTAGCCTATGGTAATATAGTTTTCAAAACGCCAGTTGTTAAAAAAATCATGGGTAAATATCACTTTGGAACCTATATTGGAAGCTAGTAGATACATTAGTATAGTTTCATTTTAAGAACTGAAAGGTATTATCTATAATTGTAATTTTTTTTTTTTAATATATATTCTTTATCTATTCTTCCTACACCTTATTATTTTTTTTTTTTATATGTCTTACATTATTTTATAATAGATGATGGATTGGCTTGCAAGTTAGGTGGGGCTGGAGCTGGAGCTTGACCCAGNTTTGAATATATATATATATATATATATATATATATATATATATATATATACATATTTATCCTATACAGATTATTCAGGGTTTCACTATAACTAAATAGAAGTGTTTAAATTTCTGGGTGGGTAGGTAGGCCCTTGGCTCTAGATTTTGAACCAGGGCTTTGATACCATGTGTAGGGACCATAAATTAACTGAGCCTACAAATTTCATACAATTAAACATCGAATTTCTTTCAATGCATAAATAATTCATTAATCGTCATATAAGCATATAATCTTCAGCATAAATGAATTTTATCCACAGCATGAAATTAAATTACATAATCATCACATAACTCAACAAATTCAGAAATAAAAATACCTCTGCCTGATGCTAAAATTACCGCTTATCTGGTTGTCCTCCCTGCTGCTTTGCCCAGCCTGATGCTATGACCAAACCCTGCCCAAAACCGACTAACCACCTAGCCAGCTAGGAGCAGTCTTTCCGGCTCTCTAGCTCCAGGATTCCATGAGGATTCCTGGCCCCCGAGCCCAAAAATCCTAGCAACCCGGTGCCCCCTGCAATAGTTCACCCCAAACTCTAAAACCAGAAAAATATCCCCCAAACTAGAAAATACAATCCTCCCCCAAAAAATAATGCTTCCTCCACAAATTTTCATAATCATCCCTCTCCTGAAGGCCTCTGCCTAGTCATATCCCCCATTCACCGACTCCCTATCCTCCATTAATTCCACCCACCTTATCCCTCCATTTATTACCCTATCCTTCCCTTTATTACCTTATTCACCGTCATATGTAAAATCTTATAATAAATAAATTAAAGTCCATTTACTACCTTATCCCCTGTCATACGTAAAATTTCATAATGATTAAATTTAAGTTATTAAGTGCTTTAATTCTTTACCTAAATCATTGAATGTGTTAAGTAATCAATTAATTAATTAATCGACATCTATTAAAAAATAAATATATATTATTAATAGTTAATCATTACTTCACTAATACACATTAAGACAATTAATTATTTAATTAACTATACTTAATAAACCCTATGTAACTATTTAAATGGGGTTGTTACAGAGTGCGAGGGGGATGAACTAGGGGAATACCCCAGGGAAGGTGCAGGTGCCAGAGAGAGGACCGATTGACACCGGAGTGGCTGCCAGGGTGAGCCTAGCCTTGGATTGCCTCTTTGTCGTGGGATTCTAACAGCCCAGGGGGGGAAGGTAAGCTCAGGGGAAGAGCCTAGGTGGATGAGGAGGAGTTTGAGATATAGCCAGTTGTAGGGGAGCGCAACAAAGGAGGGATACTGGAATGAGGCATAGCTTTGCGGCTGAAGAATGAGGCGATGTCACATGTGCATAGTAATGGCGAGTTCATTGAGATGAGCCATGGAGGGGACAACATGAGAAGGCCAAGCGCACCAGGATTAATGTTGCCCAGATCATCATGAGTGAGATTTAAATGCATGGGGGTGGCGGTGGTGTGTGCCACTCTTCAATGACATGACCATCTCCATGCTGGCCGCCTCGTGCCACCTCCAAGTGCCATGTGTCCCGCACTATCACCTCATTCGGGGGTATAATTTATGCATTTTAATATAAAAGAAAAAATTAATTAAATGGATTGTCGTATGATTGAGCACATGGATTATTGAGTATCTCATGACAAAGATAAATGAATTGGTTGATTAAAAATATATTAGAAAATAAATACATTTTAGAATGTGCATGAAATGAAATAAAGTAATTTTAATTAACTAGAAAATAATTTCTAGTGCACCCATAAATCAATGATGGTTGTTACATAATACTTGAATTTCTATTGGTGATTGTTGAAGAATTTGCTCTATTGAAAAGTGTTGTGAAGTGGGGATATTATTCTCAAAGTTAATGGATTCTCTCTTCTCTTATTTTCTAGATGGGTACCTTTGATATAGCTCCATTACAACTTTCTCAAGAATTACCCACCCGACCTTGCTTGTTGTTATGAATACCTCAATATTGCAAAATCAATCCATGGGGAGGAACTCACCTATAAAGGGAAGATTTGGTTTGAATTGATCACTAAACAGGAATGCATTATCCATCATGTTAATTCCCTAAAACTCATTTATTATTAGTTTATTGGTTATGGTTAGGTCAGCTTAGTGGTAGGTTACATCATGTTCACTCTGTTTCCTATTTATAATAAAGGAGATTGATTTGTATAAGTATCGTGTCTTGTGCATTAGATATATTTTAAAAGGAGGTCTCCACATCAAAGTGTATTATTATTCATTGACTATTTTTTAGTTTGGTTCATAAAATTTGGTTTGAGATGTTACGATCCTAGGGTCTTTTTCCTTCAATGAGACATATTGGAATATTCACTATAAATTTTTTATACAAAGTTTCATATTGTGAAATTTTTAGAATCTTGAGGAGACATAGTGAAGTACATGTGGTTAAAATTTCAATCTCTTTATCATTTTACTTTCCAAGATATAGCCTATGGAAGTTAGGGTTTTTTACTAGTCTTGAAATTAGTCTCAAATGAGCCATCTTGGAATTTTCACTATAACTATTTTTTTATGAACGTTCAGACTATGAAATTTTCAATAGTTGGAGGAGATATATCCAGTTAATTTTGGAATAAATTTTGGTTTTTGAGATAATATAATGTGAAAAATATGGGCTATGGAAATTAGGGTTATTTGACTAGTCCTAAAACTAGTGTCAAATAAGTGGTTTTGGTAGAAGTGTCATATCTGAAGTTTGGAACATCCAAATCAAGCTCTTATAGTTCCTTTGGAAATATGATATATCATAGTATTTTAGATAAAAATTTCAAAACAATATAAGAAATATTGTACATGTTTCATTCCATACAAGTTTGTTATTTGAAATGATTCAAGAATCAACAAGTTTTAAGATAGTTACCCTAAATTTCACTGGGAACATCAATTTGTTTTTAGTATGGAAATGTAGAGAAAACATATTAGAGTACTATAGGCCAGAATTTTGGACTTATAAGGTCCTAAATTTCAAAGGTACATTAGGCCAAAGGTCGGCTAGAAATATAGTCTCAAAATTAGGGTTTCAAAGGTACACAACTTACAATGGGAATATTTTTTTATTAAAAGATATATTTTTGTTGATAAAAAAAGTGTGATAAAGAGAAAAAATGAGAGTATTACTATTTTTATTCCACATGGATAAGAGTTTTCAAAAAGTTACATCACCAATTCCTATTCGTGCGCAGCAGAGGTCGTTGGAAACCCTAAGCCGACTGCGGCTGAGCCCTGATCGGCGTCTTGCCTCAAGGCCGACTCCCGTCTCCTCTCTCGTCCGGCGACGACCTTGCAGAGGTTGTGGAACCTAGCCCGCAGCGTGGAAAAAATCAGAGCTTGAAACAACTGGAGGATCGGTGCGCGGACAAGCAAAAGAAGCGCCGGCGCTGAACAACAGGCGCAGGGCCGCGCTGTGGTTTTAAAACTCGCAGATTTTTCAAAGGAGCACCGAGAGCGAGTCAGCGCTTTCCCTTCTGGCCAAAGGAAGCGCCAGGCATCTTCTGGACTTACGAATTTCTAGTTCCTTTGGTCAAGCGCGCCCGTATAACCTTCGATTGAGCGCCGAAAAATGAAGTTTCAAGATTCGAACCTCTGAGCCTTCTACGCCCTCCCGTCCAGCCTGCGTCTTTCTATGGACCATGGCTGCCTCCTGGGAGCCCGATCCACCTCCAGAGGTTCTTGCATTCAGAAACATGATCGCTGCTGGCCCCAAGTGCCCTCCTTCCGCAGCCCAGCAAAAGTTTGTAAAGAAATTGGACACAATCCCTTCGGTGGCTCCCCCAGAAGAAGAAACCTGCAAAGCGGCCTTGAATCTAGCTGAGAGGGGCCTCATAGGACAGTTCACAGGCCTCTGGCCCTCACCCAAAACGGTGGAAGAGTGGACTCAAAGAAACTGGAAGCCATTGATCAAAGAAGGAATCAAAAGCTTTTTTGTAGGTAAGGGTTTCTTTGTATTTGTTTTTGAAAACCCGGAGGACAGAGGAGTAATCTTCAGGAATGGGCCATACTTTATGGGACCCC
>JASDQU010013624.1:34274-57611 GCA_032191745.1 Picea mariana | reverse complement strand
AACAAAAACTATTGATTATTTCTCATATATTGTGCATGGTGTATTGTGGTGTATTGGTGTAACTCTTATACTATTGTTCATTTATCATTGGATATAATTGAATGGTTTAAGTATAAGTTGAAAAAGGTTTTTAAATTGTACTTGATACTGATTCACCCCCCTCTCAGTATCAACACCTAGCACCTTCGAAATGTGGACCAAAAGTGATGTTAGGCTTATCATCTTCCAAATTTATTACGTCAAACTAACTCTCTAAATATGAAAAATTTATCATTTTGGTTATTTGTTTTCAGTACACAGGTCTCTTAGCCAACTTGACCAAAGGTATCAGTATTTTGATCTTACTTATCTCATTTTCTAGGCTAAAACCTCCCACAACTCTATCCGTTTCTTTGGCTGAAACATCAGACTCCTTCTTTTCCAACTTATTTGTTTGCACTATTTTATTTTCGGTGCTTCTGGTTCCCAGTGTCTGCGTTTCGGTTGTCTTAGTTATTCTCGCTTGGATCTTAGTCACTTTTACTTTGGTATTCTGCGAGTTTGCCTCGTTTACTTTATCATTTTGGCACGTCTCAGTCTCTTTCGGGGTGGTCTCGTATGTTTCATCTCTAGGAAAAAATCTCTTGGGTTGAGTAGTTGACACAGGTTTGTTTTTAGGCCTCAGATTGTACTTATGTTGGAGCTCAGCCATTATGGTGTCGGCCATTCCTTGATAAGCAGGATCATCAGTGTTATTTAGGTTATTATCTTCACCCACTGATTGTTCAGTGTTTAGAGGCTTCTCATAATCTTCTTTCAATAAATGAGGTTGTATACAGTCATCGACTAAATTGTTTACGTATTCTTCCAAATCCTCAAACTCTTGCATATCATTTCCTCCAATAAAATTTTCATTTTTTAGAGGTGTTTGAATTTTTTTATCTTCATTTATAATCTGTCTTTGTTGAATCTGAGGGTTGGGGTTTCTCCGGAACTCTCTTTTAGTGAATTGATCAGCCTTGGATTGGTCTAGTTCCATTCTTGAGATCTTATTCAATAGCTCTTTTATTATCCTAGCCATATCATCCATTTTATCATCTGAGGACTTTCCAGATCCTAAGGGTCCCACTTGTTCTCTGAAACATTTGGTCTCCCTGTTTCCCGTTTCAATTTTCATTTTTAATTTACCCGAAGCCATCATGTTTGACTCAATTTCCACGGCGTCATCCTGCATTCAAGTTAGGTCGGCCCCTCTCCTTTCTCTTAACAGTAGAGAAAAATCGGGTTCGAAGGCTCCTGCGAAAGTTACTTTGGCTGTAGGTTGGGACGATTTAACTTCGATCGAAATGTTATTATACAGCTTGTTAAATCTTTGAATGAATTCCATAATCGTTTCTGAATTCTTTTTCTTTAAAGATCCAAACTCAGTCAAATAATAAAAATGATATTTCCTTTCACCCCATTGTCTGAGGAAAGAGTCTTCTAAAGCATCGTAGGACAATATCGACCCTAGGGGCAGGCTCTGAAACCAAGTTAGTACATGTCCCTCAAAGGTTTGGACAAAAAAATGGGAATACACATCCTCATGCTCGAGACCTAGTATATCTGCAAATTGATCGAAGAAGTTAATATGTTCGATCGCAGTAAGGTCTCCTTCCCCTGTGAACTTAGGCAAGTTTTTCATATAGTTTTATGGTAAATAATGAAGGGGTACTGGAAGGACCAAGGGGGCACATCTAGTGGATACCTTGGCAAAAATCCTGGGGGGCGACTATTGGCCTTGACCTCCCCCTCCTGTTGATCCTCCAACAACGGCCATGGATGGTATAGGAGAGAAAACAGGTGCATTATAAAGAGGGTTGGAGAAGATGTACAGTGACTTTTGAGCTTCCCCGAGATAAAAAGGAAAAGATTCAGAGAACCTTTTAACCATGGAAGAGACACTTGACAAAAGGGGAAAGGGTATACGGGGACTTGGTTCCTCTAACTTGCAGGATACATAAATGGGAGAACCTACAGGAGTCGAGTCCGAGTGTGTGGTGTCTTCTTCCAGGCCCTGAGTGATAGAGAAGTTTAGTTCGAGATTTGACGGGGTATCGATAGTGATTAAGCTTACGACAGACTTCTCACCCTTACTCACGTAAGAGGCAATCGGAGAGGTTTCGGTCTTAAAGTCGGGTAGGATTAATTCAGGGTTTACAATCTCAGTTTCGACGGCATTATCCGAAATTTTTCCAAGAGGATTTTGAATGGAACTTTCATGCAAGGATGAGAGTTCAAGAGGGGTCTTAGCTTTGGACTGGGTAGACTTGGGTTGATAAACCATAGTGTTTTGTTTAAAAATACCTCTTGGTTTTAGTATTTTTTCAGAATCGAAAACTGGCACAGTTTGTTTAGCATATGGGTTTTGCCTGGTCTTCCTTCGAGTGGATGCCATCTTACTTAACTGTGGAGTTGCCAAGTGAATGAAAAGTATAGCCTTAGAAAGGTGTTCGCTCTTTTTTCAGTATCAAAAAATGAGACTTAGAAATGTCGTTCTTCCAGGGAAAAGTGACTTCGAATCTCCGTCCCCGACAACAGCGCAAGAAAGATGTTGTTCCAGAGTCTGTACTTAAGGCTATAGAGTATAGGGTCTAGGCATTCCAAAGTGAGTGAGTGATTTAAAAGGGAAATAATAATCTTTAGGAAAAGGAGCTATGGCTGATTTATGAGCTGTCTTTGTCTAGCTTCCAAATGTTCCTGTATGCTTATATCTCGTTCAATGGCTACCCACGAACATTCGAGTTCTACCTGGATAGTGGCAGTTTTCAGTATGGTATCAAAAAGATTTAAAGCGATGGTGGTTTGATCTGAAAGACCGAGATTAATGTTGGGTTGTCTTACAATGGGCACAGTCATGAAGAAACAAAGTTTTTAAAGAGTTTGATGTTTGAAAAAAGTTGTTTCAATTTTAGATTATATAAGAAAGATTTCTCGGACCCGAATTAACAGTATAACAAATCCAAAGGCCTTTTCCCGTAAGTGAGATAATTTTGAAAGGTTATGCATGAAACATAGGAAAACATTAAGTTGTCAACAATGTGAGGCTTCAATCAAGTAATAATCTCACCCTGTAACAGAAGAAAATAGACCAGAAAAATATTGACGAAGCATAAAATATAGAAATCCAAACAATCCACAGGTCATGACATACTAATAGCCGATACAGAGGAAAAACTGCAAACGATTTAGATGACTAAAAAGTTGATCACCACAGTAGAGGTTGTACTAATTTGCAACTAAGCATTCATCAAGATATACATAGAAAAATGAAATTCAATATGAAATAACCAAGAAGAACACATAACTCAATCTTCATGGAATATGGAGTCTTTGAATTGCATTGTATTAATTCTGGCAAAGGAAATGTATCTATTACAATTGGCCAAAAAGGAAAAAAATTCCTTTCTTTTGTTTGAAAATGCATATTTATACAAGCTTAAAAAACACTTCAAATTCCATTCGTTCTAGAAGCCTTTGATTACAAATGAGGAAATGAAGCATTTCATTTCCTTGCTCTTTGTCTTCCTCCATGCAGGCAGAGTGCCTTCCTTTCTTTGTTCCTTTGTACCCAAAAATAGAATGGAATAACACCTGTCATCATTTAACACTAAAAGTCTACCCTTTCCCCTGCTCAATGCAACTGACACACCTTTCAATCAACTGAGCTATCAACTTGGAGGGATCTGCTTGGTTGTTTTCCTCAAAAGTGTAACAATTATTCGCCAGTTGTGGCAATCGTCTTCCTACTTGTCGGTCTTCCTTGATGATGGACCATAATTGTAAACTTGGTTTTATTAACCATTTGTCCAATTGGGCAAATTCAACCTGACTCAGCTGGGATATTTTAGCTTGTTCCTTTTCAACATTCTCCTTGATATCTAATAGGTGTTTGTCTATGTTAATTTTTCCCAGTGTCCCGGCACTATCTTCCTTATGAAGGTTCAACAAATTTTTATTTATCAAGTCGAATGTCTCTTCACAAGAATTCTTCATCTATTTATCTCTTTCTCTACTCTCTGATATGTTATGCTCCCATGCCTTCACTAAGATATTTCCCCTGGTTTGATCTAAGATGGATAATCTAGCACTACCAACCATTTCTTCCTTTGTTGTTGCTACAACAGCCTCCTGGAAAGCAATTCGAGCCACCCCAGCTTCTCTATCTCTCAAAGAGATATCCTTTAGCACTTGATCAATCATCTGAAAGTGACTTTGGATGATTTCCACTTTGGCAAGCAATTCCTGCTATTCTATTTCCACCTTCTGTTGGATCTCGGTGGCTTGTGATTGGAATATGTTTATATCTATGACTTGGTTCTCGGCAGAATTTAGTTTTGACTGCAACTGTTGTATTAAATCCTCTTGTTGACTTACCTGCACTTGGTTTATCTGGGCCAACTGATGCATTTGCTCGAGCTCGACTCTAAGATTTTTTATTTCTCATTGGTCAGCTACTCTAGCCTCCTCGAGACCTTTGTTCGCCTGATCCCTAGCATTCGCTTCTGTCGTAACTACCCTAGCCTCCAACTTACTGATCAAGAGGTTCTTCCATTTCAACTGCACCTTCAGAGTTCCAACTGAGTACTGATTGTTCGTAGCATAATATCCTAATGTTCCCACTATCTCCTCGGTGAATTCTTCCTCTTTCACGACCTTTCCATCTGTCATGATTTTAAATGTTTTAGCCACTATGCCCTCTCTTTGATATAATTCTTGCTTCACCATGGCCTTCCTTTTATTATCAAAGAAAAATTCATTAGGAGGCAGCTCTTCTACAGAAATAGGTGTCAGTTCTTCATTGAAAATCCATCCCGGATCAAGGTTCCCCTTTGTGAACTGTAAGTGTGTGATAACAACAATTGGACTGTCGATTTCCTTGGATGATTGTTTAGGGGTAGCGTATGTGGACGACTCGCTTGATGTGATTGGTGGGATGTCGCCTACCTTTTGTGAGGGTATCTCTGCTTGAATTAGTACCTTCTCTCCTGGTGCAACTACCTCTGGGTTTTTCTCTCTTTGATCGGAGATTTCGGCTCCCTATTCCAAGGTCTCCCCTTCCTCTGTCCCTTCCTAATTTTTCTCGTTGCCATGACTTGAGTTCTTTGAGCCTTTGGCTTCTGCCTGCTGTGTGTCAGGAATCTTTGGGGCTTTTCCCTGTAAGATTAGGGGGAGGCAAATCTTTTGATGCTCCTCGAATTTGAGGAAATTAGCCATATCTCCAGGTGGCAAGGCCTAAATCCGACTCAAGACTTCATAGTAGGACCTCGCACCTCAGAAGATTTCATCATGAGGTGAATCCTCGTGTTCATATCTCTTCAGGCCACAATTCACCAAGTGATTACTCACAACCTTATTAGGGTCGTGCTTTTTGAACTCAATGTTCACCAACTTCATTTCCTCCAAGGTCGTGGCCTCGGCTTTGGCATGGACAAAATATAATAAAGAGTATGAACCAATATGAATGGGGAAGGGTGGTCATACCTTCTTCGATAGTCCTTTGAGCTCTTTKCTTATCCCACCAAGCACAACTTGCCTGGCGATCTCGCGGGATATTAGCCTATCCAGCAGGAATAACAACAAAGCATGGGGGGGAACAGAGGTGCCAAAAACCCTGATGTATGAAAAATMTGCTTCTATATACCAATATTCTACATTACTTAGGTTGGCCGTGATTTTATCCGAAATCTGGGGAGGCAGATGGTCGAAGATAGAGACATGCATCGGTACCATTACCCAGTTAAAAATCTCGTAGATGAAATCTTTGGCCTTATCCTCCCAAAGTTTCGAGTGGTAGACATGGATAGGCTCAACATTAGATGGAGTCTATCTCCAACTCATCAATGGGAAGGGTTTCATAAAGCAAATAGTGTCCATGATGTAAGCAGACATAAAGAATGAAGGTTCTCTCCCGCTGGCTTTCTGCGCTCGATATTCAGTAATTTGACTAGTGAGACTGTCCGACATCAATTTGGCCCAGTCAAAAGAAAAACCTTCAGCAATTGTATGAATGAGCGGTACCCATGTGAGGAAAAAGTGAGTAGTGTCCTCCTTCCTGTACAGTCTACAAGCTATCATCTCTACATACTTGAATTGTGGCTCTAAAGAGAAGATTGAATAAATTCCATGAGTATCGGCCCTGAATTTCGCGGGGTGCGAAACCCACTTTTTCATTAGATCGGATAAATTTCTTCTGTACTGCTTGCATTCCTTCTTTTTGAACCCCTCTAGGAATTCAAAATTGTAAGTACGGTTTGGTGTGGTTGACAATTTATACATTGCATGTAAGGTCTCTGGTCTGAAAGACCCAACTGCTTCCCTCTGTTTGTTGAAAATTGTTCTAGTCAGGATGTCTACATGGTCCAGTGCCCATCTGAACATATCATAATAGGGGAGAAGTCATGGCCTTGCTGCTATTTTGTGCATCTCTTCTTGAACAACGATTTTGTATTTGGTGGACATGTCATCATTCTCGTTATCGCAAGAAACCTCTGGGC
Source organism: Picea mariana (assembly GCA_032191745.1). NCBI lineage: Eukaryota > Viridiplantae > Streptophyta > Pinopsida > Pinales > Pinaceae > Picea > Picea mariana. Next base: position 51,096 of record JASDQU010013624.1, on the reverse strand, counting down.
AATTTATCACCTCGGGCTGCAGAACATTGGAAATGTGTGTCCATGTTTTGATAGTATTGATACTTCGAGGTGAAGTATCAGAAAAAATATATAAACCTTGGCCTAATCTCTCAACAGCTGCCTTGGGCGCTTTTTGTGGAGCCATGATGTATAACCTTGTAATTAGATCCCCTGGCGTAAAAGATTGAAAACACAGACATAAGTTATCGTGGTGAAATAGCTCTACACACAATAGAAAGGAAAGCTGAGATAATGAAAGAAAACATTTTTCTTAGATAGCTTAAGTTCATGCTAGTCCTTGTCAACAGAACGGTTAAAGCGTTTAATGGAAAGATTTTAGCAAATAAGTGGGATCTTACTATCAATCACCTCACTGAAATTCAAATAAATGCCATAAATATTTGATGACTCGTAACTTGGGAAAAGAGCAGAATGTTTAAAGCTTCATCCATAGATTGTATGGTTAAAATCTACTCAAGGCCTTAATTAGTCCAATTTAGCTCTTTTAGTTTCGTGATTTTAGTCCTTAATCCCCTTTTCGGCGCTAGTCTTATCAGATGATTTTGCTTCTAGCCTTTGAGACCCAAAAGCTCGAAATCGCGATGGTGCGATTTGATTTATAATCTGTGATTTGACTTAAGCTTTTAATTAACCATTCTTAATTAATGAATATTGTGACTTTGGGGATCAGAGTTACAAAGGTGTTTTTCTTTGAGGTAAGAATCGTCGAGTTGCAAAATTGCAATAAAAACTAACTACAGTTTAAAGTGATTACTTTTGATATTAACCCGAGTAACTTGAAAAGACTTCACAACTTCGCATCTCGGAGGTTCGAAAAATGTTCGACGAGAAACTCCAGAAAGGTGAGAGCACGAGATAATAACATCTGATAATCCCTACTTAGAGGATCAATAATGGTGATTAGAACTAAACCCTTATCGCCATTTCGCACGTCGGGATACTGGGGCTTTGGTAGGTACATCATGAAATATGCGAGATCCCAAAGTATGACTTTTTGGGCTTAAGTATAACCTCTTACTTATTTAGAAACAAGGGAGGATCCAACCTTTGAACCTAGAGTATTAAAAAAACATAAGTGTGTTCCAACACCATCATCTAAATCAATGTGTTCCAAGGAAATGTTATCCTCCTCAGCAAATATGGAATACACTCCTAGGTCCTCTTCGATATAGTTTACATTAGGCTATGGGACACTCTCTATGTAAGGTGAAATCCTTCCCTCTCTGAGGACTATAATTTTTTTACCATTCTAAGGAATGCATAAATATGTTCTGTTGAGTGAGAGGTATCCACTCGTTAAGGCTTGCCAATATCTTCCCAGGATGATTGATTAATTGCTTGTTGGCATATCAATTACCTGAATGTTAAGGGTTGTTTTAGGGTGTGCGCACAAAACTAAGGTCACATATTTAATCTCACCTATGGTCGTTTGCTGTAAACTATTATAGTAGAGAATGCTTCTAGAATTTTCATTTGTACAAGATAATCCTATCTCTTCCATAATAATCTTCGACATCACACTTGGGCCCGAACCGCCATCAATGAGGAAACAATGGGAAATCTTATCCATTATCTTTACAGAAATATAAAAAGGGGTATTTTTTACAGAGTACCTAAAGTTATGTACACCTACTTTATTTACAGATGAGTCCTCTTCTTTCACCTCTTCAAAGAGGTTGGCTACAACGAAAGATTTTCCTTCCATGAATTGTTTAAGATGCCTCTGTTGTTCAAGGACGACAACCATGTCCAGAAGGATTGCATCTACTTTGGTGTTGGCCAACTGATTTAGGATATTGTATTTGGAATAGGGGAGAGGGGAAGTAATTCCTTGACTCTAAGGAACCTTAGGAACCTGAATAGTAGCATCGGGTGAGGATGAGCTCAGGCTGGAGGAATTTTGGGGAGGATCAAACTTGCCTTTGGGAGCATAGGACTTGCTCCTAGTATTGATGATCATGACATCTTCTGTCTTTGCAAAATCTAGGAAAACGATGGTAGTTTTTGGTCTTTTACCAAAGATCTTATCTCTGACACTCTTCCTTACCTCACATGTCGCTTCCTCATGGTGTTCCTCGCAAAAGTTACACCAACTTCGAGGCAAGATAGATTTAGGCTGAAAATTATTTTCAATTGGGTTTCTAAAGGGAGGTGTAGAAGAGGATGAATCTCTAGGGGTGAGAGGGGAGACAGTCCCCTTTCACTCATACGCTATCATACGATTGTTCATATATTGTACTAGTTGTAAGAGGGCAGACATGTCTATCTGTTTAATCCATTCTCCCTGAGGAAGACTTGTTCTTTCAAACTGTTCGTCATACTCTAAACAAGTATGCAGAGAGGAACCAAGATTATCAATGGATTTTTCCTCAATCCTATGAAGGTAGGGGGAAGGTAATGCATCGTAGTAATGCATGAAGTTGGCTTGGTTCTGAGGTTGGATGAGTTTAAGGATTTGATTGTATAACTTAGTGAAACGCAAGTTGAAGGACTTGATGATCTCACCATTCTTATAGGTAATGTTATTGTATTCCCGTAACTTCTCAATTGGGCTTTTAGATTTCCCATAAGTGGATCTGAACCAATAGATTAAATCCTCCCAAGTAGACAGAATTGTAGGAGGAAGGTCAAACAAATCTGCCGCAACATTTCCTTCCAAGGAATTGGCAAATAAGCACATGCAAGTATCATTGTCATTGGCTCCTATATTGTGACAGGCATTAGAAAATGCAACCAGGTGTTCATTTGTAGTGACAGTGTTACTTCCCGAAAGCCTGGGAAGATGTTCCTTGAACTTAGGAAATGGACGAGTAGCAGGTGCTAGGTTAAGAGGAGAGGACATATGCCACGGTGTGGTTGTGTCGTCTTCTTCAAACTGAAAAAGGCCATATTTTCTTATGACTTTGGTGGGATTTGTGGTAGATTGGACAGGGATATGGTGGCTATATAAGCTACCAATCACTGACGAAGATGAAGACTGAGAGGATGAAGCACTTCCAGTGCCACCAGAGCCACCACTAGATGCCATCTTGTGGATGATGGGTGAGGGATAAAAATACAAGCTATATGAATCAGACAAAGTTTTCCTTAGAGCACTTTGTTGGGTTGACAACAAAACATTCCTTCTTCCTATTTCAGCAATAGGATTAATTTTAGGTGATAAGCCTCTTCTTCTTCTAGAAACACAAGAGTATAAGGACATGAAAGAAAGGCCAAAACTGAAGGAACAAGAATGTTACTATTGATTTCTACGTTGTCCACGTCTAGCTTCCAATCATTCTTGAGCACTAATATCTTGTTCAATTTCTACCCATGAATGATTAAGCTCATCATGAGTATTGGCAGTGTCTAAAATGTGTTAAACAGATTCAAAGAAATACTGGTCTGATCTTGATCAAGACCAGGCTCAATATTGGGTTGCCTTGCAACAGGCATAGTCATTAAGAAATAAAACAGTCAAAGAATAAATATCAGAAAAATATATGTATTCGATGCTAATCAAGTATAATAATTAACCGGAGAGATATCAAATATCTCTCTAGTATGGTTGCCAAATAAATGTTGAGGAAAATATATGAAATGATCTTACTCAAGCATTTCCAGATTCTCCTTGGCTAGAGAAAAATAGAAGGGAATATCACCCTATGTTTATAGCCATCAAAATTAATATCCTAACTCACAAGTATTGATTACAAGTGCTTAGGCTAGTCTTTTTATAAATAAAAGCTTGTTGAAAAACTCATTGTTTATACGATTTTTTGAATATAATAGTTCCTGAAATAAATGTAGAGACAGACGTAAAAACACCAAGTCAATAATCAAGACAAATGAGACATAAAGCAGTCCTTTATTTCATTCCAATTCATCAAAGAGTCATTCTCTTTACAAAATTTCGTGAAGAAGTTTTGGACCAAAGTCAAACTTAGACGTCCCCGGTGAAACATACAAAATGACCTCTGATAGAAAATCAAAAACTGAACTCTAAAAGCTAGATCAGCTTACCACAAATTGTTTCCCACTCGATTCTGCACAATATCCTTTGTCGGTCATGAAAACTAATTCACAAACAAACAAGTCTACACAGACTATCAAAGATAGATCAACACCTCTGAAAAACAAGTTTATGAAAGGTGTAATTCAACCTTGAATCTTGTTGTCTACAATTAGGCCTTGAATAAATTAATTAATGAATGAAAATTGAACTATCTCAACACAAACTCAAAGAGAAAACCTTAGTGTGCTTCTCCTTCTATCCTCCTCTTGTTCCCCCCTTTCCTTTTTCCTTTAAGAAAATTAGAATTGGTTGAAGTAGTTGAACTACTTCATTAGTTAAGTTAACCAATAAATCAACCAACTTTTAGTTAAGGGGGGAAAGTAATAAATCATAATAAGGATTTTAAATAAATAATAACTAGTAGGTGGGACCCCTTGTGACTCCCTTTAGCTCTTAACAATCATAACACAACTAGTTAATCAAACAAAACATCCCTCCTTGTGACTCCCATTATCACATTCATATTTGACAATTTATCTCAATGATAATTAAATATATATCACTCATTATATCCAAAAAATAATGTGTTGTCCAAAAATTTAGGAGTCAATTGTTCTCCAATATTTAATAAACAAAAACTTAAAATCCATATTTTCCGTTCTGTGAGGCAATCCTTCCCTTGTTGTTTCTATCACCCTTTGATCTCTCTAAAATTGCCTTAGGTTGTGTGGAGCCTTTAGGCCTAATCTTGTTGATCACATGAGAGTAACCGTCCCTCAAGTGCATGCGGGAGGACACAGATTTATCAGAATCATTTGAAGGTGAGGAAGGGGCAGTAGTGGCTTTCCCTTTGTCAAGGGAATGTTGGACCTCGATTTTCAACCTTTTGCTTGAAGAGCTCATTCCTGTATGAATAATTGATTATAAAATAGTTTATTTATCAACCATACATGAAAACTCTTTTAAAATATGAAATAAATTTTGGCTCAGCAACATATCAGACTCATGCAATCCAATCTATGMAAATTGTTTAATCATTGTCAATGAGAAGGGGGTGAACAAAGGTTCTGGGATAAGCGAGGGGTTTGTATTGAGAGAAAAAAAAAATTAAATGGAGGGGGGAAAGACTCATGGTTAYTGCTCATAGACAACAAACAATCAACTACAATGTAAACCAAAGAACATGTCACTATAATCCATCAAAAAAAAATTGTGATTTCAAACTGTTACGATACAAAATTTTCTTAACTGTAATTAAATTTTAGGAACAAGGAGTGAAAAATGAATACGGGAAGGTGAGGGGATTGTAATTAGCGAAAAGTGAACTAGTGGTAGGGAAAAAGAACGGATATTGTTCATAAGACTAATTAAGTAATCCATAAAACCAATCTATATCAAACGCAAAAGATCCAACACCAACCAAATAATCCACTGTGATCAAATAAACAACTACTGTGTATAATTCAATCAGTTTTGTGTATTAACTTGCTCATTGTTCGCAATTGAATCTTTAACACAATGTCATAAAAACAAGACAATATGCCTTCCACAACAACCTATAGAAGAGTTATGTGTCTTCCCAATTTGTCCCATTTAATATTTTAAATCAATTTCTAAATGAACACACAGTCCCTTGTTTCCACTCTGTTTAGCATCAAAACATCAACCATTGTCCATGTATTATTTCCTCAATCAAGCACAGACACAAAAATTGTGCCCGATTCCATTCCTCTAATCGATTTAATAATCAAATTGAAATAAAACCATACTGTTATAAAACCCGTACCCATATATGATGGCCTAATCAAACGATATCCATAACATACACAATGGACAACCAGGCCACAACTATCCCGATTTCAAATTGAAATACTCCCAATTGGAAATTAAAACACACAGTAATAGCAACCCTTATTTCAACCTATATCATGTTGTAAGAAACACACAAACCAACGCATAAAGCGAAGAGGCATATTCACGATCAACCATAAAACAATGTTGAGTCAGCAATCCAATCATTACAACACAAGAGGCATCGACTGTGTGTCCACTTCAATACTCGAAACAACCGATTAACCATGTTGAAAAATCGAATCAATCACCATAATAAAAGAATACAAAGATTGTAAACTAGTCCCAGAAACCACTACCAACACTATTAACAGGAACAACCAATAATCAACTACCAACAACGATAATCCACCAAATCATAACAATCGATCATGTGCCCGACAAAAAATAACTGGTTCATTTATTAAAATCTAGCTTAAATCTATCAAGGGTTCTCTCTGTGGACCAACACAGGGAGACTGGAATCGGCCCCCAACAGTGGGTGAGAACCTCTGAGACCATACGTTGGACACACAAGCCATATCACCAATAACTTCGCAGACAGGGTGACAGTTCACGAGATAGGTGAGACTATGAACAGAGGAGCAGAGGCTTCATTTTGGTCTGTAATAACATGAAGAAAACGCATGGTATAACCGTCGTGGTTTTCCCAATCAACCCAGAAAATGCTGAGATAAAACAAAGACATGAAATAAATTAACCTTATAGCAACCCACTTGGAGTAATATCCATCATAACCCAATGTGCAAACATCAACAACATGGAACAGAGGAGCAGAGGCTTCATTTTGGTCTGTAATAACATGAAGAAAACGCATGGTATAACCGTCGTGGTTTTCCCAATCAACCCAGAAAATGCTGAGATAAAACAAAGACATGAAAGAAATTAACCTTATAGCAACCCACTTGGAGTAATATCCATCATAACCCAATGTGCAAACATCAACAACATGAATGAGCCCATACCCAGGTGAAACGATAATAATGGCCCATGGTGGTTCCAAAATCAGACGTCGCAACCAAATACGACTAGAAAAGTTTATAGGAAATGTGTGGAGATGACCTGTAAGCCTGGACCATATGAAAACCTCCAAGCAAAACCAATAAGGATGACAGAGAGCCTTCATGACTTCTATTACTCAAAATAATTAATGAAACTGTGACTTCAGCCATTTTTGCAATGAAAACCAAACAAATAATCCATTCCAGAGAAACATCACAAGTTTACACAGTTTCCAATCTTGAGAAAAGAACATATCCATACATCATCGAGCCAATATCTATTTCATAACTAGATCGGGTTCATGGATGGTGAAAAAGACATACATGTAACCAAAAGCCTTAAACCACGAGCTTGGTCGAGAATTTCTTCCCTTGCCTGAAGATCGGAGCTTAACTATAGCGAAACACAATTGAACAATAGCCAAGGTAGGGTGACAGCGAGTGGGAGAGGTATGGAGTGATGTGCAGTAAATGCATGTCACTTCCATCCTTTACTCATTCAATTCCTTAGTACACACCAGCTAGCCTTCATTAATTCATCCAATTAATCTATGCATTAGAACTACCATCAATCACTTGCCAAGTGTGCCACCATATATCACATTAACCATTGACAAACAAACCATAACACATATCAAACATGCCTTCACATGACTCAATATATTGCATATCCATTAACATTGTTAGTTAGGATTAGCACCATTCCCTTTTAAACTTCAAATGCATAGTGCAACATCGTATAACATAGTAGCATAATTCCTTTCCCTTGGATTTTGTTCATATTGCTTTATTTCCTTTCAATTGCTTTTATTTGTTGTTACTAACATGTATCTTTTGCAGGTGTCACAGGTAATAGATCAAGGAGTAAATAGAAAAGGTAACAACGGATATCATAATCCATTATGACATGAAATTAGAGCCTAGAGAAACAGGACCAACACATAACATGCATTATCCATCATCCATTTGTCTCGAATAGAACCAACATTGATCATCAATCATGCTCAAACCTGTAAACAGTGTCAAACAATAGTAAAAAACATCAAATAAGAAACAAATCTGATCCTCCAATCTACAAGGGGGTCCCACCTACTAGTATTATATATACCATTTAATTTATAATTAATAGGCTTTAGCAGCACTTTGCAGGTGAAATCCTCGTTGCAATTTTAATCGTCAATGTGACCATTCCTCATTTCATGGGAAGAAGGGGTTGAAGGCCCAGAGGGGAGTTCGCTAGAAAAATATAAAATCCTAATGAAATAACCTTCCAGATGCTTCGCCCATGGGATCACGATAAAGCAGTGAAAATCTTCTCCACAAGAAAATAAGGACCCCATTGAAAATCTTCTCCTTAATGCTTGAAGGTGCCATTTATTTCATTGTATTATCATTTGTACAAGTTTAAGATTCTATTTGCTTGAGCCAAGTAGGGAGTATAAGGGAATACACCCCTACTTGTGTTTTCACCATTTTAATGCTAAGGGAATATTGCTTCATAAGGGTTTACTAAGAGAAGTATAGTTGCATACACCCTCCTAGTTGAAACCCTAGCTAAGAGAAGCTTGCCTTGGGGAGTAAAAGGGCTTACACCCCCAAGGAAGTAGCCTATATTTCTTCTTCACATTCTCTTGACTCCATTAACCCTTTATTAAAGGAATTAGTCATTTACTTATTGCATGGGAGAAATAAATTTTTGCCTTGGTAAACGTACAAATCTCAACGTTTGAAGTTGTCTCTTTTGGATAATGATATTTATGCCTTGGGGATTCTTCCTCCATTAGGGAGTCCTACTTATCCCAAAAATTATTATTTTTGTAGTAAAACTAATCTAAATCCATTAGGGTTTCTTTAAACCCTAACCCTAACCACTAATATCTCACAAACTAACCCTAGACTAACCCTCTAACTTTGCTAGTTTAACCTACTAACCTAGGTGCATTTATTGGGATAGATTTTGGCACTTTTTTATGGTAAGATTTGTTGTTGTACTTCATTGAATTCTACATCCATAAGGATGATATATTGCTGCATAAATTTACTATTATGACAACCATCTTTATTCAGTCTTGAAGTGTTATTTTCGGTCCACATTGGTTACTAGTTTTATTGTTGACATTGCTAACTAATATAGACCTTTACTTGATGATTTGGATGTAATATATTTCTGATTTGGATGTAATATATTTCTGATTTACTAACCTGTATGTTGTTGTATTTTAGGGACATCAAGATTAAATTTCTGATCCATTACTATACTTGTTTGGAAAAGTGTCTTTTCTTGTGTCTCAGGCAGGTATAGGTGCACTGTCAACTATCTCTTTACTCTGTATCCATTTACCTCTCTTCACTTACCATTTTAAACCAGTATATTATTTCATCACTTGACCTTCTAGGGGAATTCTCCTTACACTTCCCTTCATCCTTCTTTCCCCCCCCGAGGGTCTCCGGGATCACCTTCTAGGAGTGACCTTAGTCACCCCCGAAGTGCAGGACCTACATCGAGGTGACATTGGGTGTAGTGTCCCATAGTTGTAGCACATGATTTTATGGTTGGGTCAGGATTTTCCCAACCTACAACTTGCGCTATAACATGTCACTCATTGGAAGTGGACCTGGATATCTAGCCCAAGATGGGTGAACTATGTTAACAAACTTGCATTTGCTTGTCTCTTTTATTTTCTACTTTGTATTTCTTCAATTCAACCTTTCAATTATGATTTAAGATTTATAATTTAAACTAAGTGTTGATTAAGGTTGGTTGTCATTGATGTCAACCCTTGAAGAAATCCCCGTAGCACAAAGGTTTTGGTAATGGACCCAAGATTGTTTGATGTAAATATGACTCATTATTGTCTTGTCATGGTTGATAAGAAGTAAATATGGATGAACTCCAAAGTGGTCCCCTTATGGTGAAAGCCCTCACGGGAAGACGCTTTGTAGAGTAAGAGAACCCATGATTAATTGTGGAATAATGAGATCCTATATGGATATTGATTTTCATTCCATTTTCGGTGGTATGTGGAACGTCGCATAACTCCTCACGGTTAGAGAGTTATGGCCATGAGAAGTTGGAGACCCCAGGTTTGGGTAATGGAACCAAGTTTGTTTGATGGATAACGGTATGAGTTATGATATATTTTCAGATAATAATATTCTATATGGATATTATATGTCATTCTATTTTTGGTGGTATGTGGAACATCACATAACTCCTCACGGTTTGAGATTTATGGCCTTACGAAGTTGGAGGACCCTCATATGTTATCTAGAAGCCCGAAAAGGTCAAAGTAATCAAAGTGGTTTAAGAGATTTTAAAAGGTAAATAATAAAGTGAAGTAATGATTGTATTATAATTCAAAGTGAATACAAAATAAATTATTTCAATAATAAATTTAATGGAGAAATTAGAAGTGGGTTAACCATAAAATAAGGAAAGTGGGGCCAAGTGACCTAGAAGATGTTTTTAAGGAAGCTATTTGGAGAGTATAAATAAGAGGTAAGGCTCTCTCATTTTAATCACACTTGAGCATATTGAATATCTATAGGTGTATGAGGTAGCCAAGGATATCTAAGCTGAAATTATGAGGGAAGGTGAAGAAAAGAAGGCCGAAATGCAAGGAAGGATAAATTCTTTTGATGGTGCTTTCTAAGGTATGTTATTTACAGGTCATCTCACCATTTTCGCTATAAAAAATTTTCTATAATGATTTAGATCGTGAAATTTCTATGCCATTGAGAAAAAATATCCAGGTATCTATGGTAAACAATTCAGCTTGTGGGTCATTGTATTTTTGGATTTACACTCCATGGAAAATAGGGTTTGTGGCTAGTCCTGAAACTAGTCAAAAATAGGTGTTTTGGGTAAAAACGTCATAACTTCTTCATAACAGATCCAAATTCAGTGAAACCAAATGTGTTGGTTAGGGTACAGTATATAGTATTCTTTGTAATAGTTTCAGATCAATTCAACAAATATTCCTTACGGGGAACGCTCTACAAGGTCGCTCTCTAGAATAAGACAAAATTCAGCAAGGTATGTCATTTTTGCTATAACTCATTTTATGAGAGGTTCCAAGTAGTGACACCTAGAGGAATTTCATAAAACAAACTGAAGAACATTGTGTATCAGTTTCATGTATTGATACATTACAGGTAAAAAGTTATGATTACTTCAAGTTAGGGTTGTTGACTAATCCAAAACTAGGCATGTGAGACTAAAGAAAAGTTTGATGAAAATGCTAGTCTCTTGTTGTTGAAGTGAAGGAATGTTTGCATAAATGTGATCATATACACCAGGTCTATTACAGAGCTACAAATCATATTTGGATGATGAAATTGATGAGGGATTTTGGTTGAGGTACATGTTGAGTACATGGTTGAGACAAGTAGTTGATGAGTTGGCACATAAATGAGGTGTATTGTTGATGATGTTGGTACATATTGATGAGTCATAGTTGATGAGTAGTTGACACATGATTGGTACATACTTGGTACATGGTTGGATGCACTTGTTTATGGTACAAGTTGATTACAGATTATTTGGTATAGGTTGGTGCATGGTTGATGCACTTGTTTATGGTACATGTTGATTACAGGTTGAGGTACAGGTTGATGCATGGTTGATGCATGGTTTAAATTTATTGGTACAGGTTTACAGCAGTATATCTCTCAGTGACAGGTTGACAGTGATTCCATCATTCTACTTCTACTTTAGGGTGGCAGGACGGGGCAAGGACAGGTGGTTGTAGCCACCTTCCGATTAAAGCCAGAGAACATAGGGGGTTGTAGCCTCCTTCTGGTTGTAGCCAAAGAATTAAAGAGTTGGAGCTTCCCTTAGGTTGTAGCCTTAGAGACTAGGAGGTTGGAGCCTCCTTCCAGTTGTAGCTGGAAAACTAAGGAAGTTGGTGCTTCCAATGAATGTAATTCTTCAAGACATATAAGAAAAAACATTATGTGGTTTTCTCCCGATTTGGGTTTCCACGTAAAACACTAGTGTACTGTGTATGTGTATATTTGTTCATTTGTTCATTTCTTATTTACTCTACAATTATTAGATGATAATGCTTCATTTATATAACACTTGGATTATATGGTTAAAAAGGATTCAATTTCTCTATTACTGATTCACCCCCCCTCTTAGTAATCCAACAATTGGTATCAGAGCAGGTTCCTTTAGAAATCAGTTTAACCACTGAAAGGTAGATCATGGAGAGTACCAACTCATATAAAAATGGAATACCAATGTTTGATGGATAGAAGTATGCTTTTTGGAGCATAAGGATGAGGACATATATACAAGCATAGAGATTTCAAGTTTGGCAATCAATTGTAGTTGGATACACAGCAACAACAGTTCCACCAACAAATGACAAAGCAGTAAAACTCAGTGAGAATAATTCCAAAGCCACAAATGCACTTTTGAATGGTCTCAGTGATACAGTATTCACCAAAGTTGCACACTATAAATCCGCTAAAGAGATTTGGGACAAGCTTCAAAATATTTGTGAATGAGATACAAAAGTCAAAGCAGCAAAGCTTTCGACTTACAGAGGTCAGTTCGAACAACTAAAAATGAAGGAAGATGAAGATATTGCAGCCTACTTCTTACAATTCGATGAAACAGTGAATGCAATCATAGGATTGGGAGAAGAAATTGAAGAATCTGTAATTGTTCAAAAGATACTAAGATCTCTTCCTATGATATTCAACCCTAAGATATCAGCACTAGAATAAAGATTGGATCTAGACTCAATAAGCATGGACAAACTACATGGAATCTTCACAGCATATGAAATGAAAACTGAGCAGGAAAATCCAGATGTAAAAGAAGTAGCCTTCAAGGCATCCAAAATATCAAAGAAAAAGAAAAAGGAACAAGAAGAATATAGCAGCAACAATGATGCCTCGAAAGATGATGAAGAAGTGGCCAAATTCGTCAAAAGATTGAACAAGGGAACCAACGATAGGTATAGAGGTAAGCTCCGTTTAATTTGTTTTAATTGTGATAGTATTGGTCATTTTGCTAACAAATTTCCTCATAAGAAAAAGAGAAATGATGAAGGTTACTCAAAAGGAAAACACACATATAAAGGAAAAAGAACTACAAAGAAAGTTTTTAAGAAAAGCTTATACACCAAAGAAGACATCTCATCATCAGATGAAGATGAAGTCAGTGACAATGAGACAGGAAGAGTTCTATTCATGGCAGTAAAAGAATCTGACAAAGAAGACTCTAAAGAAGAATATGAAGAAGCCGAAGAAGAATGTGAAGAAGTCAAAGAAGAAATCGAAGAGGCAGAAATTGACTATCGAGAAGAATTAATGTGTGTCATAGAAGTTATCAGAAGAGAAAAGAAGAAAAACAAGAAATTGCAAGCAGAACTAGACAAGAAAAAGGACACTCAAGAACTAGAACAAATGATCACCAAATTGAAGGTTCAAATAGAAGAATATAAAAGAATTGAAGAAGCACTCAAAGAACAACTAGAATAAAAGGACAAGATCATTGGAAACTTGGAAGTAGAGGTTGTCCCACTAAGAAAGGATATTCAAAAGAAAAATATGTAGAATAGCTCAAAAGTTCTGAATGACATTATCAACAGTCAAAAATCTCATCTTGACAAGTCTAGACTTGGATACAATCAGACAGAAAAGGGATCAAGCTCCAAAACAAAATATAAAGAAACAAATCCAAAGAGCTATGCAGAAACAATCAAAGATGATAGGAAGATATACAAGGAAGATTACAGGGACACTCCTCCACCAAGAAGATTCAGATTTCAAATTCAACAACAGACAGATATGCCTCAAGAAGAAGAAGGATTCATAAGAGCACCTCCTTTCAGAATATCTTCAACTCCCAGGTATCAAACTATATTTTTTGGTTTATGTTATGTATGTAATAATTTTGGACATAAAGATGTGAATTGCAGAGCTAACAACAGGAACAGTAACAACTTTGAGAGTTATACACAAAGGGATTATTCAAGGAGACCTAGTGACACACAAAGAAGAAGTTACAACAGGTTTGAATCTTTGAGCACTAAAGTGGAATGTTACAAATGTAACAATTTTGGACACATGGCCAATGATTGTAGAATGATAGTCCCTCCTAAAGAACCTCAACAGAATAACAACAGTCACAGAAAAGAACCTCAGAAAATGACATGGATAAGAAAGCAAGATCAGTATAACAATGAAGAATGCACAGTCGCTCTACAAGATAAGCAAAAGAAACATGGTTGGTATGTTGACAGTGGATGTTCAAAACATATGACAGGTGATAAAGAAAAATTTCTTACATTACGAAAAGAAAAAAATGGATTAGTCTCCTTCGGAAATGATAATTCATCCAAAATCATTAAAGAAGGCACAGTCCGAATTGGGAACAAGAATGAAAAGGCACAAAATGTTCTACTGGTAGAAGATATGAAACATAATCTTCTAAGTGTGATTCGAACGTCTGACAAAGGTCATAAACTTACTTTCGATTCAGAAAAGTGTGAGATAAGAAAAGAAGGTTTAGGCAAATTGGTCAGTACAGTTGCAAGAACTTCAAACAACATATATGTGTTAAGTGAAATTGGAAATGAAAAGTGTTGTCTAGGAAAGGAAGATGAAAGTTGGCTATGGCATAGAAGAATGGGTCACATGCATTTTGATAGCCTTTTCAAAGTCAGCAAAAGAGAAGCAGTTAGAGAAATGCCCCAGATCACGAAACCAACCAAAACTTTATGCAAGCATTCTCAACAAGGAAAGCAAACAAAGACCAAGTTCAAATCAAAGGAATATTCAACAACAAGACCACTGTAAATTGTGCACACTGATCTAGTTGGAACAACTACAACAAAGGGTTTAAAAGGTGAAAAATACTTTATGTTATTAGTTGATGATTATACAAGAATGATTGCAGTCTACTTTGTCAAGAACAAGTCAGAAGCTTTTGAAAACTTCAAGATCTATAAGGAAATGGTTGCAAATGAGATGGATTCAAGAATCAAATGTTTGAGATCTGATAATAGAGGAGAGTTCACTTCAAAGGAATTTATGGACTACTGTAGTAGTCATGGAATAAAAAGGCAATTCTCCATTGTTAGGACACCTCAACATAATGGAGTTGTTGAAAGAAAGAACCTGACAGTACAAGAAATGGCTCAAACAATGCTAATGGATTCCAAATTGACAAATATATTTTGGACATAGGTAGTGCATACAACAGTTCACATTGAAAACAGATTAATGCTCAGAAACAACACTGATAAAACTCCCTAAGAGCTATGGAAAAGAAGACCAGCAAATGTGAAGCATTTCAGAGTTTTTGGAAGCAAATGCTACATCAAAAGAGAAGATGGCATAATGGGAAAGTTTGACTCTCGTGTGGACAAAGGAATACTTGTTGGTTACTCAAGTAAAAGGAAAGCATACAAGTGTTACAATATAAGATTGAACAAAATCGTGGAAAGCATCAGCATAACAATTGATGAAACAGACAGACCAGAATCAAAGGAAGAAGAAAACAAATCAATGGAACAACTTTTCAAAGAAGAAGATGAAAAAGAAGTAGAAGAGGAAGATGAAGATGAAGAGATTCTAACAGAAGAAGAAGAGCAAGTTCAGACACTATCTCCAAAGACACCTATCAAATGATTACAAAAGAATCATCTTTTAGATCAGATTATTGGAAACAAAGATGCAGGAGTTGAGACTAGAAGAAAAATCCATTCACCAGAACAAACACACCTAGCACTCTTATCTACAATTGAACCAAACTGTTTTGAAGAAGCCAACACAGATGAATTTTGGAATAAGGTCATGGATGAAGAATTGGATCAAATAGAGAAAAATGACACTTGGGAATTGGTTCCAAGACCAAAGAATAAGAATGTGATCGGCACAAAATGGGTTTTCAGGAATAAATTGAATGAATATGGACAGGTTACAAGGAACAAAGCTAGATTGGTATGTAAAGGATATGCACATATTGAAGGAATCGACTTTGAAGAGACATTTTCCCTAGTTGCCAGAATGGAAGCAATCTGTTTACTTTTAGCTTATGCATGCTACAAAAATATTAAAGTATATCAGATGGACATAAAATCATCTTTTCTGAATGGGTAACTTGAAGAAAAAGTCTACATTGAACAACAAGAAAGATTTCAGTTGTCAGAGAACACAGACTATGTATGTAAATTAAAGAAGGCCTTGTATGGTCTAAAACAAGTTCCTAGAGCATGGTACTCCAGGCTGGATAAGTATCTGCAGCAGGCAGGGTTCAGAAAAGGAAGTGCAGACAACAACCTCTACATCAAGGTAAGTCAAGGTAATATTTTATTAATTGCAGTTTATGTTGATAATATTATTTTTGGTAGTGATGATGACAGGTTAAGCTAGAAATTTGCAAAAGACATGCAGAATGAATTTGAAATGTCATTAATTGGAGAACTATCCTTCTTTATGGGACTTCGGATACGTCAAAGCAACCAATGAATTTTTATTTCTCAAACCAAGTATATCAAAGAAATGCTAAAGAGGTTCGGAATGGAAGATTGCAAACCAATTATCACTCCCATGCAAACCAGTTGTATGTTGAGAAAAGATGATGATTCGAAGTCTACAGATTAGAGGAAATACAGGTCAATGATTGAAAGCCTACTATACATGACAGCATCCAGACCAAATGTAATGAAAGCAATTGGACAGGTGGCACGATTTCAAGCAGCACCAAAGGAATCCCATGTATTAGCAGTAAAGAGGATTTTCAGATATCTCAAAGGAACATAAGAGTTTGGATTATGGTATCCAAAAGGAAAATATCTATCACTTATTACCTACACAGATGAAGATTGGGCAGGTTGTATTGATAAACAACGAAGCACCAGTGGTGAAGCGTTCTACTTAGGTGAGTGTTTGGTATCATGGCTAAGCAAGAAATGATCATCAGTATCTCTATCTA
>JASDQU010013624.1:20014-34224 GCA_032191745.1 Picea mariana | reverse complement strand
TACACAGGTTCTTTGGATGAAACAAACTTTGACAGATATACAGGTTGAGTATGATGAGCCCATTCCAATATATTGTGATAATACAAGTGCCATCAGTATCTCAAAAAACCCGGTGATGCACTCCAAGATGAAGCACATTCCAATCAAGTATCACTTTCTACGGGAACAGGTTGCATAAAACAACATCAGAGTTGAGTATGTGGGTACAAAAGAACAAGTGGTAGACATCTTTACAAAACCACTTCCATGAGAAGCCTTTGAATATCTTCGTCAAATACTTGGATTTATTTCTACTCCAAAATGAATGCTTTTTTAATTCTTATCTTATATGTCTTAGATGTACATGAGGAAGCACCATAAGAGGACAATTCAGTCAGGGGAAGCAACCCCAGATGGAAAGATACCTTTGTCATTGATGACAAAGGGGGAGAGATTTATCAGATGCAAAGGACAAAGGCATGGTTCTAGGGGGAGAATATTTATCAGATGCAGAGGACAGAGGAATGGTTCCAGGGCGAGCATGAGTGATATGATTTCAATATTGCATCAGAGTGTTTCCATCAATGCCAAAGGGGGAGATTGTTGATTAAGGTTGGTTGTCATTGATTTCAACCCTTGAAAAAAGCCCCAAAACACAAAGTTTTGGGTAATGGACCCAATATTGTTTTATGTAAAGATGACTCATTATTGTCTTGTCATGGTTGATAAGAAGTAAAGATGGATGAACTCCAAAGTGGGCCCTTTATGGTGAAAGCCCTTACGGGAAGATGCTTTGTGGAGTAAGAGAAACCATGATTAATTGTGGAATAATGATATCCTATATGGATATTTCTTTTCATTCCATTGTCATTGGTATGTGGAATGTCACATAACTCCTCACGGTTAGAGAGTTATGGCCATGAGAAGTTGGAGACCCCAGGTTTAGGTAATGGACCCAAGTTTGTTTGATGGATAATGGTATGAGTTATGATATATTTTCAAATAATACTATTCTATTTGGATAGTACATGTCATTCCATTTCTGGTGGTATGTGGAACGTCACATAACTCCTTACGGTTTGCAGGTTATGGCCTTACGAAGTTGGAGGACCCTCATATGTCATCTAGAAGCCCCAAAAGGTCAAAGTGGTTTAAGAGATTTTAAAAGGTAAATAATAAAGTGAAGTAATGAGTGTACTATAATTCAAAGTGAATACAAAATAAATTGTTTCAATAATAAATTTAATGGATAAATTAGAAGTGGGTTAACCCTAAAATAAGGAAAATGGGGCCAAGTGACCTAGAAGATGTTTTTAAGGAAGCTACTTGGAGAGTATAAATAAGAGGAAAGGCTCTCTCATTTTAATCACACTTGAGAATATTGAATATATATAGGTTTCAGAGGTAACCAAGGATATCTAAGCCGAAATTCTAAGGGAAGGTGAAGAAAAGAAGGCCGAAATTCAAGGAAGGATAAATTCTTTTGATGGTGCTTTCTAAGGTATGTTATTCACAGGTCATCACACCATTTTCGCTATAACTTTTTTTCTATAACGATTCAGAACGTGAAATTGCTATTCCATTGAGAAAACATATCCAAGTATTTGTGGTAAAAATTTCATCTTGTGGGTCATTGTATTTTTTGAGTTACACTCCGTGGAAAATAGGGTTTGTGGCGAATCCTAAAACTAGTCAAAAACAAGTGTTTCGGGTGAAAACGTCATAACTTCTTCATAACAGATCCAAATTTAGTGAAACAAAATGTGTTGGTTAGGGTACAGTTTTTATTATTCTTTGTAGCAGTTTCATATCAATTCATCAAATATTCCGTATGGGGCACACTCTACAAGGTCACTCTCTAGAATAAGCTAGAATTCAGCAAGGTGTGCCATTTTTGCTATAACTCCTTTTATGAGAGGTTCCACGTAGTGAAACCTGAAGGAATTGTATAAAATACATTGGATAATATTATGTATTAGTTTCATATATTAATACATTACAAGTACAAAGTTATGATTACTTCAAGTTAGGGTTGTTGACTAATCCAAAACTAGGCATGTGAGACTAAAGAAAAGTTTGATGAAAATGCTAGTCTCTTGTTGTTGAAGTTAAGGAAGGTTTGTAGGAATGTGATAATATACACTAGGTATATTACAGAGCTACAAACTAGATTTGGATGATGAAATCGATGAGGGATTTTTGTTGAGGTACATGTTGATTACATGGTTGAGACAAGTAGTTGATGAATTGGCGCATACATGAGGTGTATAGTTGATGATGTTGGTACATATTGATGAGTCATAGTTGATGAGTAGTTTACACATGATTTGTACATACTTGGTACATGGTTGGATGCACTTGTTTATGGTACAAGTTGATTGCAGCTTATTTGGTACAGGTTGGTGCATGGTTGATGCACTTTTTTATGGTACAGGTTGATTACAGGTTGAGGTACAGGTTGATGCATGGTTCACATTTATTGGGACAGGTTTACAGCGGTATATATCACAGTGACAGGTTGACAGTGGTTCCATCATTCTACTTCTACTTCAGGGTGGCAGGACGAGGCAAGGACAAGTGGTTGTAGCCACCTTCCCATTGTAGCCGGAGAACATAGGGGGTTGTAGCCTCCTTCTGGTTGTAGCCTCATTTTGGTTGTAGCCACCTTCCGATTGTAGCTAGAGAACATAGGGGGTTGTAGCCTCCTTCTTATTGTAGCCAGAGAATTGGAGAGTTGGATCTTCCCTCAGGTTGTAGCCTGAGAAACTAGGGGGTTGGAGCCTCCTTCCAATTGCAACTGGAAAACAAAGGAAGTTGGTGCTTCCAATGAATGTAATTCTTCAAGACATATAAGAAAAATTGTTTTGTGGTTTTCTCCCGATTTGGGTTTCCACGTAAAAAAATGGTGTACTATGTATGTGTATGTTTGTTCATTTGTTCATTTCTTATTTACTCTGCAATTATTGGATGATAATGTTTCATTGATATAACACTTGGATTATATGGTTAAAAAGGATTCAATTTCACTATTATTGATTCACCCCCCCTCTTAGTAATCCAACACTAAGTCCATTCACACTTTAGTTTTGGCAAATCAGTCAGTAATTTCATATCAATTTTGGTATCAGAGCAAGTTTGACAAGATTTGCAAGGGTGAATGTTAACCAAGCTCAAGTTTAAGCATGGTTAAAGATTGCTTGAAGAAGATAATCCAGAAATTGGACGTGTATTTTGAAGACGAGCAATTTCGTCATCAAGACAAGGACATATTTTTGGTTCTGAGGAGGATTTCTTTGAAGCATTCATGATAATGAAAGCTATGGTGGAAGAATTGTACAAGGACTAAAAGAATGTTGAGGAAGGTGGTCCATTGGGAACAACTGCAAAATTGGAAGGAGGTGGTGGTGATCCTCCTAAGACTCCTCCATCCCTGTCATCCTCATCGTCTTCTTCTAGTTTTTGTAGAATTTATTCTTTCAAGAAGCATTCTAAGAAAAATTCTTTTGATTTACCTTTATTGAAACTTGATGTTAAGTTTGATTTTCCAATGTATGATGGTGAACTTAATGTAGAAAAGTTGGATAATGGATCAAGTAGCTTGAATTTTTTTTTACATATTTTCATTGATGTAAACATTCGATGATGCACATGAAGCTCTAAAGGGAAAGCACATTACAAAAACGTGTTCGACATCGAAATCCCCGTGGGACAAACCAGGACCTTCAGATATAGGAGTTACAAGAGAAGGACCGTTGGAGGACTGGTCAACGATCAGATCAAGTCGTGACCATTGGATACACAAGCGCCAAATCAAGGGAAGGGATTGATTGTGGAGTGTGAAGGGAGAATTAAAAAACACATTATTTCCAATCTCGCAATTAGTTTAGACCGTCAGATCTCATCGATTCAAAGATCGACGACTGTGGTTGATCCACCAACAATCACACAACTTCAATTGCAGAGTTTGGGTGATGAGATAAACCACACACAAGTTATAGTTCCACAATATAAACCGACCATCAATGGTCACCCGCCAATATATCTACGGTTGGCATCAATTCCACTACCAAACGAGCAGTTTTCATTACAGAAATCGACGATAGTTTTAAATGTCATGTTAGTTGAGGACCTCGCAATCATCCTTGATCATTGATATGCTCTGAGAGCATTCTCGATCGTTGGATCAAGTTGAGTGGAAGGACAGAGTAAGTCATAAAGAAGGACCATCGGATCTGGAGAATACACAATGACCGTTGGATCAAAATCGTGGTCAACTCCGACGATGACCACTTCGGCGAGAATGTTTTGAGAACATGTAAATACACCCGAAGGCTGAAGTTTCGAAGTCACGAAGTGAATACACGTAGCACACACATAAGAATATCCACGTCAACAAACCATGTCAGCAAGGACATGTGGCGCAATCAGATAATGAAAAGTGTCAAGATGAAATTAGCATTTCAAGTATGTGTAATTCATGAATCTAAGTGACACGTGGCAGCCACTCAGCTAGTACCAAGTCAGCAGTGACATCAACAAGTTACGTCATTTCAGGGGAAACCAGTTTCTATACACCAGTAACTGCCCGAAGCATCGAAGTCCGAAGTTAACGCTAACCGTTGATCTAATTCGAGCATTCTCAAACGATGATGAAGTGTAGTGGAACGATAGCGTAAGTGAAGGTGTTAACCGAAAACAAGTGGTCACCACCTCTTTAAGACTTATTCGGTAGGTAACCACTTCTGAGGAATTTCTACTCTGGAGTCCTGGAAATAGCGAAGGACCAAGGTCCAAATTCTCGAAGTAAACAAGAACCGTTCACTCACCTATAGATTAATTCATGATCGTCGATTTGATCGAAACCTTTGGATAAGCCAGGATCGTCCGACTAACAGAAGAACAAATATTGACTGTCTGATCTGTTTCGGAGAAATATACTCTTGGAGGTTTAATGATTGCAAATATTGGAAGTCGTGAATTCCAAAGTTCCGAAGTAAATGAGATCCATCCATATCAATCATTGATTAAGTCATAACCACTGGATTAAGCAGTAAAAGAATGAATAAGGATTGGATCCAGACCTTTGATTTGGTTATGGGAATCATGCCAGCCATCGGATCAACCCGTGTGAGAGGTAACCATTTCGGGAAATTGAAAACTATGGAAGATTAGATGATTGTCAAAGAAAAATCATCGAACATTGAAATACAGAGAACTAGGTTCTAGACCCCAGTCATGGGTTAAGAAAACATAATCCATAAGGTGTTGGGAACATCTCTTAGACAATAAGCCCATGGTTTTTCACAGATGGTCACATGTAAATGGTTTGAAGGAAGCGCCTCTACAGAATTTGATTTCTGCAATATCTGCAAAGACATGAAATTAATTTAAATGAAATCGATCCATACCTGTGATCAATTAATGAAAATCATTTTCATTAAATTGAAAAGGATTCTCGATAATATTTGAATAAAGAAAAACAAACGAGATTATTGTTAATGAAGAGGTGCAATGGATCAAACAAAGGGACACAATGTTTCATAGCTCACACCAGTTGAAAGAGTATATAAATGAGAAAGAGTGGTGAGAAGAAAGTTTCTCTATTGTCCAGATAAGAAGATCAAAACAGAAGCAGATTCCAAGAAGAAGAACTTTTGATTCTTATGCAGTGAGGGTGGAAGGGAGGAGGATGGAAGGATTCATATCCTTACTAAGCAAATTGTAAAAGATAAGGGAGTTGGAGATTCCTAGGTTTGGTGCCCTAAATACAAGGGAGTTGGTGCTTCCTAGGGTTGGTGCCCTAAAAATGAGGGAGTTGGTTCTTCCTAGGGTTGGTGTCCTGAAGAAGGGGATCTATGTCTCCTAGAGTTGGTGCTCTAAAATTGATTGGTGTCCTTCACTATTCTTTATAAAACCTTGTAATTCATGTTAAATATATTTATATAATTGATCTTGCATACAATTCATTATTTATTCATTGTGGTAATCAATCAAATATAAAAAGTAACTGCTAATTGTTAAAAAGGGGTAATACTGATTCACCCCCCCCCCCTCTCAGTATTCCAACGAAGTTTACTACATGATTCATAAAATTGTTGATGAAAATGTGAATATCCAACTAGCCAATCTTCAACTGGGAGGAAAAACTTTGATCTGGTGGGAGAGTTGAACTCAACAAGATCTTCTTCAAATGGGTAAAATAATTTTCTCTTGGTGTGAGTTGATTGTTGCATTAAAGAAACAATTTTATCCATTAGGTTACATGCAATAAGCAATAATGGATTGGAAAAAATAGGCAAGATAAAGGACAAAATATTCAAAGTTATACTCAATAATTTAGGAAGAAAGATTTAACTTTGGGTATTCCTTTGTATACACAAGAAACTGTTCTCAAGTATATTGGTGTTTTGCATAGTTATATTCAACATACTATCCTCATGTTTAATCCGACTAATTTGGATGAAGTTTGTGTTCAAGCTACACATATTGAATCTATAGGAAATAATGTTCATGATGATTTATCTAAGAAGCCACACAAGTTTGTTGAAATAAAGTTTAAAGGAAAAGGGAAAGGCAAGAAAACAACTACTGTGAAGAAAGAAGGTGAAAAGACTACATGTTCCCATTGCAAGAGGGACATGATGAGGATAGATGTTGGAAACTACATCCAGAATTGTGACCAAAGAAGTTCAGAGACAAGGGGGAAAAAAATATTGTTGCTACAATTCAATAGGATATGGGATTAGACTCACGTGACAAAACAAATATCACAGCTATGGGACTTCAAGGTATATCCTCCAATGCTAGCTCTAGCTCTTCTATTCAGTCTTCTAATTCTGAAAGTATAAATGATGATAAGAAAAGAAGTGAGCTTTTCCACATCAGGGTCATAACAAAGCATACCGAAATAGATATGATGTTTGACAAAGGGTCCCAAGTTAATATTATTTCAGAAGCAATTGTCAAGAAGTTGGGATTAGAAACTAAACCTCATGTGGAACCTTATCCATTGGTATGGGTGTGTGAGAATGCTTAATTGTAGGTAACTAAACAATGTAAACTTAGATTTGCAATTACTTCAAACTTTGTTAATGAGTTTGAGTTGGATGTAATGTCGCTTGACATTTGTGGGATTGTTTTGGGAAGTCCATACTTGTATGACATGAAATCCATCTTCTATCGAGTAGAGAATAAATATCATCTTATTAAAGATGTGATTTAATATATTGTGAGAGATCATCGCTTAAAAACTAATCTCTCTCTTATTAGCACAAGCCAAATGAAGAGAATTTTGAAGGCTAGCAAATCTTTTGTACTTATGATCGTAAAGGAAAAATATATGGATACCTATGATGATTTCAAAGGTTGTGATCTCGTTCATTAAGATGAATTAGTAAAAGTGATTTATAATTATGATGAGATATTCCAGGAACCTACATGATTACCTCCCAAGAGGGAGATACAACATTAAATACAATTGCAACATGATGCTCCTCTTCCTAACATCGGTATGTACAAATTGTCAGTGCTTGAGAATGTAGAGACCAAGAAATAGGTTCAAGAATTGCTCGATAAAGGAGTCATTAGACCAATTACTTCTCAATGTGGGTCTCCTATTGTGATGGTGCCAAAGAAAGATGGTACGTGGATAATGTGCATTGATTTCCGAGAATCAAAAAAAATCACACTAAAGAATCATTACCCTATTCCTTATATTGATGACTTATTAGATCAATTAAAGAATGCAGTCTATTTTACTAAGTTAGACTTAAGAAGCAGATATCATCAGTTAAGAATTGTTGAAGGTGATGTGTGGAAAACTTCTTTTAAGACAAAACAATGATTATTTGAATGGTTAGTAATGCCTTTTGGGTTGTGTAATGTCAATACAACCTCCATGCGGGTGATAAACAATGTGTTTCGACCATTCATTGATGACATTCTTATTTTAATTAAGACATGGGATGATCATGTTAATCATGTTAAACAAGTACTAAATGTATTGAAAAAAAAAAGGAGAAATTGTATTTAAAGATGTCAAAATGTGAATCTAGTAAGACATATGTGGTTTACTTGGGTTATATTGTAGGGGTGGTAAATTGAATATAGATCCCTCTAAAGTTGAGGTCATTGTAAATTGGCCTAAGCCCAATTCTGCAACGGAAGTGAGAAGCTTCCTAGGAGCAGTCCAATATTGGAGAATGTTTATTGCTAACTTTTCATTTATTACATCTCCTTTACATGCTTTGACAAGTGTGAAGCAGGTTTTTTAGTGGGGAGGCAAACAACAAAAATCCTTCGACAATTTGAAAGAGAATATCGGTACTGCACTAGTGTTGACATTTCCATATTTACAACAACCATTTGAAATTGAAACCAATGCAAGTGGATATTCCATGGGCACAGTGTTAATGCAACGAGGAAAGCTGATTTTTTACCATTCTGAGACATTTTCCAAAGATGTAATTAACTATCCTACCTATGATAAAGAGTTGTATGATTCATTGAAAAGTGTGAAGAAATGGAAACATTACTTAATGGGTAAAGAAAGAATCATACATACCGATCATCAACGACTACAGTATCTTCAATCACAAGCAAATATACAACAATCAAGGCATTTTAGATGGATGGGATTTTTACAACAGTTTCATTTGGTCATCAGATATAAAAAGGGTATACAAAATAAAGTTATTGACATGCTATCAACACTTCCTATTAATGCATCTATTATACTACAACATAATATGTTAACTCATGAAAGTTATGATGAAAAATATGTTGGAGATGAAGACTTCAAAGATGTGTATGAAACATTAACCCATGGTACTCGGGTAGAATAATTATATTATCATGTGCACGCCAAATTGTTGTATCATCTTGGTAAATTAGGTATTCCCGGGGATGAAAGAGTTCATGTAATTAGAGAAGTTCACACTTCTCTCATTTCTGGTTATTTTGGGGTAGGAAAAATGGTAGCTCAATTGCAAAGGTATTGTTACTGTCCTCATATGCATGAAAATGTATCCAAGTATGTAAAAGGGTGTGTCATGTGTGCCACTAGAAGTCGAGCAACAAGAAATTGGGATTGTACACTCCACTTCTTATACCTTCTCACCCATGGGAAAGTGTGTCTATGGATTTTGTGGGGGGCTTACCTATGTTTAGAAAAGGTCATGATTACATGTATGGGATAGTGGATAGGTTCAACAAAATGTGTATTCTAATGCCATGTAAAAGGAAGGTCACAACTGAACAAACTGCACATATGTTCTTTTAGAATGTTTGGGTTCATTTTGGGTTACCCACATCTATTGTTTTAGATCGAGACTCCTAATTTCTTTGGAAGTTTTGGACCAGTTTTGGGGGATTGATGGAAATAGGTGGTGAACATAATAGTGGTACATTTGCTTCAAATATATTGCAATAAACATCCTAAAATTTGGGATGAGAAGCTGCATTATGTACAACATGCCTACAACCATGCTATGCATTCTTCTACACAAACATCATTGTTCAAAACTTGTTTTGGATATCTTCCTAAGTCTCCTTTGGATTTTTATTTTGGGAACGATGTCGCAGTGGATGGACAAGGTGACGCAGACAAAGCCATGAAGTTCATTTAGAAAATCCAATTGGTACTGCATTAGGAAATATAAGAATAATTAGAGAAGAACCAAGTTAAGTACAAGGTAAGGCATGATAAGCATCATGTGGAACATCATTTTCAATTTGGTGATCAAGTTTGGTTACATATAAAAAAAGATAGGTTGAAAGGTGAAGGTAAAAAGCTTAAACAAATCCGATATGGTCTATTTACAATTTTGGAGAAGATTGGTATTGATGCTTTCCAGTTAGATTTACCTCCATACATGCAGATGTATTTAGTTGTAAATGTTGAGAATTTGAAACTGTATGAATCTCTTATGGTTATGGATTAGGATGAGGTTATTTGAGTTCCTTCTATTGATGATTTTTCTCCTGAGTACTTAAATGAATTGCAAGAAGATGGTATTCTTGACAAGAAGATAAGGATTTCACATAGAGGTGATCTAGAGTATCTTCGTGTGGGTATTAAAGGAGTAAATCTGAGCAAAGAACAATAGATGGAAATTGGGAAAGTGAGGGAGATATACCCTCACTTATTTTCTTCATAAACCAGACTTTTGGTGGTCCAAAATCTTCAAGTGGGGAGGAATAACCTAGGTGGATATTTTGATTCATAAAAATTGATGTTCTTAAATATTAAGAAAAGGTATCCATGTCGAAGAGAAGATCGAGATATTTCCAACACAACTTGAATATGATCCAACGGACACGGTCTGAGGAAGTTATGGAGAGTTCTAAATTTTTGGCCAAACATGGCATCACCAAGGACTGGCATGTGGTAGTATGAACATGACATGTGGTAGTATGGATGCTGACATGGCATGCTAACTGATTTGTACAAATGTTGATGTGGCATGTTGACTAGGATGTATGGATGCTGATGTGAAATGTTGACTGAGTTGTATGAATGTTGATGTGGCAGGATGCTATACAAAAGATGATGTGGTAAGTTGGTTGATGTGGAAGATGAATCTATAGGGTACATAGCTTCCAAATGGACCAATCAGAGGTTGCCACATGGTAACCAAATTTTTCTCAAAAGGGGCTTATCAATCCCTAAAGGATTGAGTGAGTGGATTGAACCGCTGACCTCCGCGGAAAAATCATAACATCCCATTGTTGTGCCACCGGTGCCACTTGTTATGGATGGAGATGAATATTTATTTATAGTGCATTGTTGTTAACTATTTCCCAAAAGCAGGCAATCTACAGGCTTGACCTCACGAACTCCAACCAACCAATGCACCAATGGTAGGGCTTGTTATGGCATACGAAGAATAATTTATTTAAAGTTCAAATATTATCCATAACCCAAAAAATACCAACAGGAGCGGTTTTGAACTCTTGACTTGTTATATATAAACCAAACAATTTCCATTGTGCCAAGGCATATGGATGTTGGAAGGATTTTATCTGAATTTGTTTTATAGTGCAATTTTGTTGTGTTTTTGAAGAAATTAGTGGTTTTAGGCCAAATTTGGGTAGCCATTATGTGGAAGGTGGTTTTGTTGGCAAATCATAGCCTTGTAGTAGATATGAAGAAAAGTATGGTTGTAGGTTGGAGACCATATTGATTTAATTAAGAATTTTGCATCTTTTAATGGATCGATCACTCATTGGAAGAAGACTTGGAGACGTAGCCCACGATGGGTGAACTCCATTGAAAAACTTGTGTTTTATTGTCTCTTTATTTCTGTTGTGTATTTCTTCAATTCATCCTTTCAATTTTGCTTTAAGATTTATAATTTAAACTAAGTCTATTCACACTTAAGTTTTTGCAATTCAGTCAACAATTTCAAATCAACAAGGCTATTGTTTGGTGATTTTTTAATGAAATGCACACTTCATTTATTACTTTTTTTTTGTCCTTTTTAATGAAATACTCATTGCGAACTACATATTTATAATTTTATAGGTCACATTGATCTATCATAAAAGAATCAAGATGTATAAATTTGCGGTCATTTTATTTTGTTGAAAAATCCATTGTTAATATCATTTTTGCATGAAATCATTGTTAAAGAACATAAGAAAACATAAATTATGTTCCTTCAAGTTCTGTCTTAAAATTATAAAATATAGACAAGTCACTAAATATTTGAAAGGTCATATCCATATGATTTGTCATAAACAATGAATTTGTAATAATTTTCTTTCGTTAAAAGATCCAATGTTATTATTATGTTTATGATGCCAAGCACTAGATTTGTAATAATATTCTTTCGTTAAAAAATTCAATGTTATTATTATTTTTATGAGACAAAAATGTTCTTAAAAAATAAAAGAGCAAAGTTCTGTTATTATTTGTTGTCATTTACAAAATATTTTGGTAAAGCATGATTGAGGCCATCTACAAAAAAGGATTTCACATAATTTGGGAGCACCTACCGAAAAGGCTTTTAGATACTCGATAAGGTCATTTCTCAACATACTATTTTCAGAGCTACCAAATTTGTTGGAATCCCTGGAATTAACAAGTATGCTAAAGCTCCCATTGTATCACTATTATGCAGCTTAGCTTCTTCATTGATACCCATATTAAAACAAATGAAGGATGTTGTGTGGACATTGTTAGGTTGGCACCCAACAAGAAAACTAAGGAGCTAGGAGCCAAGGCCAACTTTATAATCATGCAATTGATCAAAGAGTACATGTAGGGATCCAACGCTGACATGAGATTTGGAGATTATTTTATGGGGCTTCTATAATCAGAAATGAAAATTTTGAGTACCCACGGTAGAGATTTAAATAATTGCATAACAACTTAAGACATGGTGGATGAAGGAAAAATGTTTTTGATATCTAGGTAGGAGACTCCTAAACTGTCCTTGACCTAGAGAATGATGTTATTAGAATTGAATCCCCCGTGACATGATAGAGTTAGAAGTGAGCTTATGGAGATCCTTGGAGGAACTCATCATCCAGACATACATTACACTAACTTTTTTGGACAGTAATTGTCTCTCCTTTCTCTCATACATGTATCAAGTTTTTTTCTATGAAAACACCATCTATGAGTGAAATAAAATTTGAAAACCATGACCTACGACAATAGGTGGACGAAGACGGAAATATATGTGAAAATCATGATCTCGATGAAAGGTAGAAATATATGTGAAAATCAAGATTAGAGCCATTTTTCCTTCAAAGCGCGTGCTTTCAATTTTTGTTCAGAGTGATGTTAGTGCTTCAAAGAGCGTACTTGAAATTTGTGTTCAGAGCGATGTCAATGCACTTAATTTTATGTCAGAGCATTGAAAAAATTGTATCATTAATATTTCATGGTGAATATTTTTATTTATATTTCAGGGTGAATATTTTTAAATTTAATAAAGTCAAATGTCACCCGTAAGTGGTGCAAATGTTGAGATCCATACTGGTAGTAATAGTATCCAAATTTGTTGAATCTTGCCAAGGAAAGAAAAGAGCTCTCATGGAAGGAAGCACTCATTAATGGGAAGGAAGTTAACATTTTAGGGATAGCACCAAGAGAGAAATCTCGGTTCGCCCTTCTTTGGGTCATATTTCTTATCGAATCAACTTACCTATTCTGCAATGACTAGGGTGAATATTTGAATCAACGCGCTTCTCCCCCTCGCTTATCATTTGTTTGGTCTGTTAAGACTCTACACATAAATCAATATGTAATACCACATAAACTTTGTGGTTCACCTTCTCAAAGATAGAAGATAGAGGCTAGGAGATATAACACCTCAAGATATTGCTAGTCAAATGTGACTATGATGATATATACTATTTTTTAGGCTCATTAGCTATGGTTTAATTACTCATGATATTATGAAAATGGCAAATATATTATTATCGTCACGTAGTTATCATACAATTCTAATTATATAAAAAAAAAAGACCATCCTAAGTCAGTTTCAAAGTGCGCCACAACCCTTATTGGGGAGGGACTAGTAGTTGATTAGGAAACTATATTTTATCACCAATAACCCCTCCCAAGTACCATAGGATGTATCATTATGACTAACATTTATGCCAAACACTATTTCCCCTTCCAGTTCTCCACAACAAACCAACCTGGCCCTTGTGACATTTTTTTTCTGGAAACAACACTTTAGGTTTTAGCTACTGGATCTTTGTGATGGTTACTCAGGATGAATAAAAAGGGTATGAGTCTTACTATTAATTTAATAGTGGTGGTTATCCTTGGTTGGTTTGGTATTCTATGTATGCATTAATCTATAATTGCGAGGGCCATCAAACTTGCACAAACATTGCTTTGAAACAAGACCGAATGCACAACACATTTGTTTGAAGGTGTTTTTCATTCAGAATCTATTAGAAATCAAGTGATCTTGTTTTGAATACTTCCCTAATCCTTTTCATCTAGAGAATACTTCCCTAATCCTCTGCTTCTAGAGACACAAAATTTCCAAGCTAGAAATGGCGGCAAATACCACAGCAACAAAAGTAGCCAAAATGGAAAAGGAAGAGGCTCCCAAATTTCATAATGATAGATAGAGAATTGGCTATGGAAATTCCACACAGTCATAGATTCGTACAAGAAAAAATAGGTTCAGATATTTTTACAGGTACAAATAGGTTCGACGTGAAATTCATTTCGATCCAATCAATTTTTTCCAGCTCAAGGTCGC
>JASDQU010013624.1:2330-19994 GCA_032191745.1 Picea mariana | reverse complement strand
TGGAAAAGGAAGAGGCTCCCAAATTTCATAATGATAGATAGAGAATTGGCTATGGAAATTCCACACAGTCATAGATTCGTACAAGAAAAAATAGGTTCAGATATTTTTACAGGTACAAATAGGTTCGACGTGAAATTCATTTCGATCCAATCAATTTTTTCCAGCTCAAGGTCGCGTTCTCATAAAGAAAATGAACCTCAACATAAGATAAGAAAGAAACAAAAATCATTCTCATTAGAAAGAATGGAGTGTTGTGCACTACAGACGTCGCTCTCTTCATATTCTCTACTCCCCTCATCTTCTTCAACAACATAAGACTCTATGAATTTTAAAATAAGAGTTGTGTAGTGTATTATGTTACAATATCACATTTAGAAAATGAATTATTTCAACCTTGTTAATGATAGATAGATAATTGAATGCTTTCAACCCTGTTAATGACAAAAAAAAAATTGACCACATCACTCATATGAAAATTAGAAAATGAATGCTTTGAAAGATGTTAGTGATAGAAAAACAAATGAGCAACCTGATCACTCTTTCTCTTTTCAATATTGTAGGCATAAATGGTTTGAGAAGATAGGTTCTATGATCACTCTACTCTTTTCAATATTGTAGGCAAAAGAGGGTTAGTTTGGGAAGACATGTTCCATGATCACTCTGCTCTTATCAATCTTGTAGGAAAAAGAGGACAGGTTTGAGAAGATATGTTCTAGTTGGAGAGGATACCCATTCCTTGAGGAGAATTGTTGAGTAGAACGGAAAGCACACATGGTAAGAGATTAATGGACACACCCATGCATGTGCACATGAATGAGGAAGATATAGTATTCTTGCTTGAACTTTGACAAGTGAAATGCAAGTGACCAAGTGGAAGTCTCACCCACTACCACTGTGGGACACCAAAGCCACCACAAACATTGCAACATAATGGGTTAATGATAAATAGAAATTGAATGCGTTCAACCCTAATATTGACAGACAAAAAATTGACCATATCACTCATATGAAAATTAGAAAATGAATTCTTTCAAAGATGTTAGTGATAGAAAAAAAATTGACCAACATGATCACTCTTTCTCTTTTCAATATTGTAGGAAGAACATGTTTGAGAAGACAATTTCTATGATCACTCTTCTCTTTTCAATATTGTAGGCATAAGAGGGTCGGTTTGGGAAGACATGTTCCATGATCACTTTGCTCTTATCAATCTTGTAGGAAAAATAGGACAGGTTTGAGAATATAGTTTCGAATTGCAGAGGATACCCATTCCTTGAGGAGCACCGCTGAGCAGAAAGGAAAGCACACCAGGTAGGATATTAATGGACTCACCCATGCATGTGCACATGAATTAGGAAGATAAATTATTATCGCTTGAACTATGACAAGAGAAATGCAAGTGACCAAGTGGAAGTCTCACCCACTGCCACTATGGGACACCAAATCCACCACAAGCATTGCAACATAACGAGTTATGGGTGTCCTGTGGAAATATTAAACATTTAATGTTTGGAATTAATGCTAACTTTAAAGTTAGCAATAATTCACTCTACTTCTTACAAATAGAGTTTCCTAAGTTTGAAACCTCTCGTTTCCTAACTTTGACATCTCTTTCCACAATAAGATGCCAAATAAGATCTCAAACTTAAAATCTGGGATAAAAAATTAAATGTGTGCCCCAAAGTTGTATGAGTTTGGAAAAACTTTGGTTAAAATGGTTCGTTTGCATGGATTTTCTTGCATAGATTAATAGAAAAACCACAAACTGATTGCTTATAGTCCATGGAGCCTGAAGGGTATAGACTAATAAGATTATAATATATTGATTCAAATACTAAATAAAAAATCAAAGGAAAACATAAGATCGAGTAAGCAATTGACCCATCAATAAATTTAATAACTTGTACTATGCTTAATATTTATTGTAGGTCTAAATATGGAAAGGCTCACTAACTCAATTATCTTGAATTAAATTAAATTTAAAACATTAATTTTCATATTAATATTAAATGAACAATAAACTATGTTAACATGATCAAATTGTGTTCCTCCACAAAAAATTACATAAAAAGTTTGGGTACATGTTACACCTCAGATTCTCTAAAGCACCCTATATTTTTTCGCGAGATGTGACCACTCTGACATGCCTAAAGTGTGATGATTTATTTGTATGTGGCTATGATGGGATGATTTTGATGTAAAAGTTTTGGTTATAGGTTACCTAGATCCTTGTTGACGCTTGAATATGTTAGGACCAAAATGACAACCTCACGGGGATACAAATCCCCTTGCGTTTTTATAGATGTGGTACTCATCTATGTTTCAAGATTTTCTTGGAATTATAGATTTTTGAAATAATATAGGACTTTGAGAAAGTCCTCTGTGATATTCAAAGAAATATAAATATTTCAGTAATATAAAAATGTTTTTTTTTAAAGAGAGTTCTTGAGAGATGACCAGGAACCTCAGACAACACATATTTGAAAAAGATAAGAAAAAATTCCTCACATCCATCATAGTTAAATTAAATATTTTTTATCACATAAAATAAAAGAAAAGTGTTCACATGCATAAGAGAAATTTAACAAAGTAAACACATGTGGAGCTCAAAGAAAATAATAGATCAATCTCAAATATTTTATACTCAAAACTCAGAGTTATAAAACAAAGTCAAAGATGATCCTGAAATAATTCTCTTGGGATTTTTGAGAAATATAAAGTCTGTTACAAAGCTTTGAAATTTAAATGTGTTTGTCATTAGGAATGGGATCCGGGATCCCATGAACCATAAAGCAAATATAAAAAAGAAATAAGTTATGGAGAGAAGATGGTGGGAAATGACAGAGTAACAATACCTGGAAATAAGACATGAAGGAGTTATCAGATTTCGGTTAAACCTTTCTAGTCAAAGAAGCAGAGTAACTAGATGAAAAACTGATAAAGAAAGATAGATGTGATTAGCATAAACTTACTACAATGGTCTCTCTTTCGTTTGCTTGCTTGTTTTCGTCCTTTTATTTTCCTTATTGACGGTTATAGGAACCATCTCAACAGTTGCTTCTTGGGCTTATTTAGTGAATTTATCAATTGCCTTTTTAAACCAATCTTCAATGTAATTTTTCATTGGTGCAACATTTATTTCATGCCTAATTTTATATTGAATAATTTG
Organism: Picea mariana; assembly: GCA_032191745.1. NCBI lineage: Eukaryota > Viridiplantae > Streptophyta > Pinopsida > Pinales > Pinaceae > Picea > Picea mariana. The sequence goes on along the minus strand of JASDQU010013624.1, from coordinate 16,825 downwards.
CCTTCCAAATATCTTAATTCATGAGAGATTCCATGTATTGCCTCCTCAATATCTTGATTTTTCATAGAATAATCAACCAACCAATTATCTATCTCTTCTTCATTATATTCAATTATGCCATAAAATTTCTCGGTTGATAACCCCTTAAATATCTCCACTTGTTCATCAAATTCTTGCTTTGTCATAAACATTGAATTGAGAATTAACTTAGGATATTGTACCTCATCAATGCTTCCTTTAATATCTATCTTTGTGAGTCTTTTGAAAAATTCTTCTCTTTTTACTATGGCTTTGGTACATTCTTGGACAATGTTATTCAAATTCATGATCTTTTCTTTCCAACATGCATTCAACTGTTTAATTTGACTTGGAGAAGGTATATCCTCTTCTCTTCTTTTCAATTATGTCATGTTTGAGACTTTTATTCCAAATGGAAAGAAACCATCAGCGTATAAACCTTCTTCATTCTTTAAATCATCTTGAAGATACTCATGAAAAGCATATTCCCTTGAACTGAAAGAAACAATATTTTTTGATACCTCCCATGCTTCTGTTATCAATGACATTCTCTTTTTAATGTTTTTCTCTACATAACTTCAAACTACTATGAGTAAAATAGAAGATCCTTTTAACTTAATAGAGGGTGTAGTTGGTTTAATCATTGAAAAGGGACTTGCCAAGATTGGAAGACACATTAGGGAAGTTTCTAATTCTCTGATCCTTTCCTTTAACTTAGCATTTTCAGCTTCCAAACCATCAATAAAATCATCAAGAGAATATGTGGTTTCCTTGTGGATTTTGGAAATTTTGGATGGTGGCATGTCACGTCGACTCTGACAGATTTAACATCTTGCGAAAAACTTGTGGTGAATGAGAAATCAAAGAATGATCCTAGAGCTATATAATTCTTTCACTTGGCATTTACTTTTCCACACGCCATGAAACAAGTTCTTTACAATCAAAAACCTCAGGAACACACCCAACACAAGCGATTCAATATTCCCAGATTACATCTTTTTGTGCATGAGTAGAGAAATAATATGAATATTCTCTTGACCACTGGAAATTTTGGTCTTCACGACCAAATATATTTAAAGTATCACCACAAAATTTTTGTCTAGATGATGCTGCCTGTAACGCCCATGTTTCCCCCAACTTGTAATTAATAATTAATTAGGATTACCATGTTGTGGCATAGGAACATTTTAAATGTATCATTGTTTAATTTCCAATAACTAACTATGGGGGTGAAGCCTTGAAAGTACTAGCCATGATATCACTAGAAGAAACAATGTGAGAACAATAAGAGAACAGTTAATACAAAAAAGGACAGGTGGTTGAACCCTCAACCACCCCCATGAATGAAAGCATAGTCTAGTTGCATTTGGTGAACACAAAGTACCACAGGGTCCTACGGACCCAAAATAGACCTGGGGTTTCTTTCTTATAGAAGGAACCAGATAGGAGGAATGTGCGTGTAAGACACACAAGAGGATATGAAGAGAAGAGTGGAGAATGGGAGGAACATTAAGCCAACACAGAATGAGCCGAAGGCCACGAACTTGATGCTAAGGAAGCATATGATTAACCTCATCGAGGCTATGACAAAGAAGGATATCTCTGAGAATATGTAGAGAATGGGACCTGAGCAAAAGGTCGTGAGCTTGATGCTAAGGAAGCATCTAATAAACCTCGTAGAATATGCGAAAGAGAAAGGATCGATGAGAATTGGCATAAATTCCCTAGTGATATCATATCTTGACATGGGAGTGGCCATAGTGCTAAGAATGAATGCCTATGAGCCTATGATTGGGTGTAAGGATGAAAACCCATGGTTAGTTAGTTGGCTACCACTTGTAATAGATAAGTAATCTCACATCCTGTGTATTTAAGTGGTAACTGTGAATTAAAGTTGGATATCCTATGAATGTTGTAGGGAGGGACATGTTTTCTTAATGGTTATACTATATCCTTTCAATTCTGCCTAATTGTGTATTTAAGAAAATAAGAAATTCTCTGGCATGCACACGTAAATGACTGAGCCCTATGGTGGCTCAAGTTAAAATAAATGAACTATGAATTGTTGACTTTGGGAATAACCTTAGGTGTGCATGCCGACACTCCCAGTCATTCTGAAGGAAGGGGTCGGTCAAGCTTAGGAGAGGTAGTGCATGTGTGCACAAATCCTCTGTGAGGTGGGAAGATATTGAGAACCCCCCCCCCTTAAGTTCTAGAATTGATAGATGAGTGTAAGAGGTGCGTGGAGTATTTCTCTAAGCGTTAAGTTAAGGAGAATTAGCACAAAATACCTAAGTATCTAAGGAGATGATAGAACTCAGGTAGAATAGTGAGTTTCAAACCCTTTAAAGGAGAGATCCTTTCATTTGAAATATGAATGGATGAGATTAGTTCAAGAGGAGATAAATTTCTTCATGATCGTTGGATCTGGAGAAGGAACACGGGCGTTAACCCTTCGAGCCCTTCAAACTTTGCAGGTCTGAAAAATTAAGCATATTTGTTGCACAGGAGGTAAATCTCTTGAAGTCCCAAAGTAAATCTAGGTCGTAGATCTATAGATTCCCAAGAACTATCCTGATCATCAGATCTACGTTATAGTTAGCCCGACATTGACCGCTTCGGGAGGATAGAGGTTTGGTAATACCAAAACTCTCAAAGTCCCGAAGTTGATGTCGACCGTGGATCTAGGGATCCTTCAGGATCCCTCATGACCATTCGATCATGGGGACGTGAGTATTAACATCGATATCATGTGGTATCCCATGTGTCAAGTGACAGGGTTTCCAAGAGTCCCTCTCAGAGTGCAACACATGGGACCCATGGGACACTTAAACAGAACTTACGAGCCGTAGATCTATAGGGTCATGTAGATACCTTCGAACCGTCAGATTGAGGTTGTGGTCAACCTGGCATTGACCTGGGAGAAAAGAGGATCTTGCATCCAAAAACTCTTGAAGAGCCAAAGATCCAAATTAGATCTGAGTCATCCAAGCCAAATGGGAAGGTTTCATTAGATCTTGTACTCTGGAGAGAAGTGACTCCGGGAGGACCGAGGTGTGAAGACACAAGGATTTATGAAGGTCGAAGTCACGAAGTCATCCCAGTCATCTGTTGGAAGGGACGCGTGGCAAAAGATCTTCCATTTCGAAGGAAGTCACTCTGGGAGAAAAGGGGATGTGTTGGACAAGAAACTACAAAGGCCGGAGAGTTGGAGTCCATCTGAGTCATCCAATAATTGAGGACATGTGTCAACAGATCTTCCATTTCGGAAGATAGCCACTTCAGAGGAAAGTGGGGCATGCGAGTTAAGAAATTCCAAACATCGAAGTCCCAAAGTAGATCACAGTCGTTGATCGGGAAAGATGTGTGGTGTTCGATTTGTAACTCCGGGTACAAAGTACTTCGGAGGAGAAAGGCGTTGGAGTGTGCAAAAATCCCGAATGTCGAAGTCCCAAAGTAGATCACAATCATTGATTGAGGGAGAAGCGTGGTGCTTGATCTGTAATTCTAGGTACAGAGTACTTCGGAGGAAAAAGGAGTTGGAGTGTTCAAAACTCTTGAATGCCAAAGTACTGAAGTAGATCACAATCGTTGATCAGGGGAGACACATGGCACTCGATCGGTAACTCTTGGTACAAAGTACTTCGGAGGAAAAAGGCATTGGAGTGTTCGAAACACCCAAACGCTGAAGTCCCAAAGTAGATTTTAACCATCAATCATAAGGGACGTGTGGAACTCGATCTATAACTTCAGGGATAAAATCCTTTGGAGTGTTCTAAATTCCCGAAGTCAATCTGGGCCATCAAAATCTCTAAGGACATGCGACGTCAGATTATGAACTTCGGAGATTTTCCACTCCAGAGGATTCGCGTGGTGGTTTTCTTGGTGCCCGTTGTCTTGGAATCTGGTCATAGCTCACAGTCATATTTGAGTATAGATGGATGTAAGAACCCAAAGAACTTGGTAGAGGCTACCCACCAGCTCTGAGCTCAGTTTAGAGCATGGAAACCCTGGATGAAAATATCTGGAAGAGCAGAATGGGATAGAAACCCTAAATGCGGGTTTTGATTCTCCTAAGAAGAGAGAAAAATTGATTCCCCCACCATGGGTGTGTTACAAATTGGTATTAGAGTACAACAACAAAACTTTTCCTGCTTGGGCTCATGCACGAGTCGTATGAAAATATTTTTGGAGGACTTTAAGGGGTAACACCCTATCTTACTGGATTCCTAAGAGGCGTAGAAAACCTCTACTGAAGAGAGGAATGAGATCCTTTAATGTTGATACATGTTTTGTAAATTGGCACTGTATGTTTCTAATGTTCCCAAATAAATAAGTTGACTTCAATATGCAATTGTACGCATTATTGTACAGTCATAAGATTCGGTTACAAAGGCTAAGATGAGCCCATGGAGAATATTACTGCCAAAAATAAATCATTTGCATAAGTTCCTTGAGTATAAGGATGCATATTTAAAATACAGTTGGGATTTTACCCCAATGATATTGAATCATGATAGTTTGTGACAAAGGGAGCCTAGAATTTCTTGGGAAATGAAAGTCGATCCTACAGGAATGGGATTATGTTGAAGAACACTAATATTAAACTAAAATAGTAATGTGAACGGATGGAAAGGATCCATAGCGGTAATGATTATTTCTTTAATGAATGGTTAAACCTAGTATAGGTGTATAATCCCTCACGATCAAAGGAATGAGTCTGGTGACCATTCCCTGAAAAGGGAGAGAATGCGTAGCTCTCAAGTTTCAAGTGAGATGAGAAACAATTTTTTCTTCTGGATACAGGAATTTATGGGCAGGGTTTTTCTAATCAAGATGATAAACAAAATTGTAGAAATATAGAGTGATTGAGTGATAAATCACAACAGCCTCCCTTGCTTGGTGGATAGGAAATTGATCTGCCAGATTTATTGTGGGAGGAGGAGAGTGGCCTTCATCCCCGACTGTGCTGAACAAAAGGAAGAATTCTAGGTGTAATGGTCAAGACAGATCTTGACTTAAAGATACTCTAGATTTCTGAACTAGGATACTTAGTAAGTAACATAATTCAAAATTGCATTTGGGCTCTAAGGGAATAGTCCCAATGGTATTAGACATTAAATTGTTAAACTTAAGATAAAATGGTTGGCTAAATGTTGATCCTGAATGTGGTAAAGGAAGTGTCGGGGCACTTCTAGAAGCCCAATGGGTCAAATTGACATCCAGTGGTAGATGGTAGCCATATAGATATAGTTGGAAGTTAAATTGGATGATTCAGTTACCTTGGGCATGCTTATAATTTCCCAGATTGTATTTATAAGTTGGGTAATGTTCCAGGGAGATTGAGGCAAGAGTGTTTTCTTACTATTTGTTATCGTATAAAAAGGGAACATAGTTATGACTATGTCTGATTCAACTTCCATGTGGATGTCGTGTGAATGACTGCAAGCTCTCAACTAAGAGGGAAACTCAGTGTTGAGTATCCCTATGAGGATTTTCATAAGGATGACAAAAATATCCTTGGAGGAGTATCTAGAAGTCTGAGATTCCCATGTGCATGCATGACATGGAAAGGGTGCAAGCAATGAGCTTTCATGATGCATGTTTGGTTAGGTTTGTGGGTGTTTACGCTTGAGTGCATGTATTTAATGTACTGTGGAGCTTCTTGATATGAATCCTGATAGTAATACTAGTTAGGTATGAATGATATTAAATATGAAAGTGATGCACATGTATGATGTAAGGATATATGTATACTAAAGGCACAATATGGCTGCCTTGATGAGTGATATGTAAGGCAAGAATTGCACTTTCCAAGAATAAGTGAATACCATAGACGCATGGTTGACTCCATTTTTTTTAAAGAGTCATCAAAGTTTTGTTTCGGATGATAGCTTAAGGGGAATGCACTCCATTCCCTCAAGAAATATGAGTATAAATAAATGAAAGAGTAAATGAGAAAGGATGGTCTATGTCAAGATAAGAGACAAATGATTATGCCTTGAGGATCACATAAGAATGAGTTTGAACACTCATGAGTTGACTAATTTTAGAATAGATATGTATGTAGACTGTGAAATATACCCATGGAAGCTACACATAGACTTTGATTATGCATATGGTTAAGTACATCATGGATGTAAGTTAACAAAACCAGGATATGTATGGATACATAATTTGGGTGCATGACAAAGATGCATGTTTATATTACTAATGGAATATTTGGTAAACAACTAAATATAACTCAAGATTGAGGCCATCACAGATAGTGAAGGACGTGAAATAAGGAAGTTGCATGCTGAGGGAGTTCCCTGTGGAAGAACTATGTGAAAACTCTATCATGAGGTCAGAGTCACAACCTTAATAACTGCTGAGAAACTAAGCAGTGAGCTACAAGTTTATATATATAAGAATCCTGGATTACATTTTGAAAGCATCATGTAATGAATAGAAGACTAATGAATGAATAAATGAGTATGGTTGATTGTATAGGCTTGGTTAAATCCATGTTAACAAAAGGAAATCGTATGCCTCAGATACCCAAGTAGAGTATGATTCAGGAAGAAAACCCTAATTGAATCAGGTTAATCAAGAACTTGATAGAGGAGATGAATGCGAGCCGCTCATCAGAGGGAAGAACGATCACAATCATCAAATCAAATTCAATATCCACTAGATTTAACAAATCAAACACCAATTGTTCGATTAGATGGACAATCGGGGATCATTGCAAAGCGCGAAGGTGAAATTTACGAATGTGCTAGTTCACGACCCACAATCAACCAACGTCGTTGATCTCGTCGGGGTGGAAAATCAACGACCACGATTATACAAAGTCAGGTGAACACTTTCCAAATTGGGCCCCGCAATCACTGTGAACCATTGATATGTGAACATAGATTGATGGTTGGGAATCATTGCAGAGCGCAAAGGAGAAATTTACAGACGTGCTAGTTCACAGCCTGCAATCAACCAACGGTGTTGATCTCGTTGGGCCGAAGAATCAACAACCATGATTAAAAGAGTTGGAAAATCACTTTTTATATTGTCGAGATTGAACTCTCCGATAAAGAGCGAGCATTTTTGGATTCCAAAATCATTGTGAACCGTCGATCTGTGAACGATCGGTGGGCAAACTTGCAAGGAACCCACGTGTTAATGTCACGTAAAACTCATACTGTGATTGGGTTCTGTGGTTGAATTTATCACATTGAAGCTCTGAATCAACCTAAATTCTCATTAAAACACTTATGTGTTGGAATTATTATTATCTGGAAATCGTGTCATTAAAATCGATTGAGGGCTAAGATTGACGGCCCACTATCATTGCAGAGATTGCATATGAACACGGGTTAACGTCGAGACCTGTACCCATAATTTAAATTCAATATAGCATTTTTTTGAGTTTGGGATCCAATCGTAGATAGGATGACCCATATTCATTACGGAGATCAAAAGGAGAATTAAACCACGAGCTAGTTGAGGTTCCGCAATCCCTTGCATTCGTTGGATCTGGGGAGAAATGGATCTACATCGTCGAATTGCAAACAAGAGGTTTAGCCAGAATTATAGCACCCGAACACAGGAGATGAAAGGGTAGCGCCTGAAAATAATATAGCTAAGGTCAAAGCTCTCGGTCACATGGAGAGAAAACAGATTTCCTCTAGGCCAGTCAAGGAAGATAGAGTTTAACACTCTACATCAAACTGTGGTCGTGAGGACTGAGTCTAAGGGAAAAAAGGTGCTCATAGCAGCACATTGCATGGAATTACTCGAGGAAATGCATGTTTTCATGAAAGGGACCTTTCGAAAATTTTACGTACATTATATGGATGTCAAATGAATGCTTAAAGGAATTCATGTGAAACCTGGAGTTTCATGAATGACGATTTTAGGGATGTGATCGATTCAAAGCAGAAAATATGGTTTTGCTAAAATAATAAATATGGAAAAGAATCCATATGGTATAAGTTGGTTGAATTCAAACACACCTTGGCAGGAATGCCTCACCTGAAAAGTGATAACCTGAAATCGATGCAAGGGTGCATTAGGTATGAATGTGGCCATGAATGTTGGCACATTCATTAAAGTCAATTGATATCTGAATTTCATTTTGAAAAGTTGATATACTGAATTGATGCATGTGTAAGGAATAAAATTTTTGTTTTCTTTGTATCATTGAATAGATAAAAGTGATTTGATTGTTAGCATGCAAAATTTAAGAATTGTTTGTGATAACATTATAAAGGTGCATTGAAAATATATGTGCATGGGAAACCAACAATTTGTTTGGATGAGGAAAGTTGACTTGCAGGAAGAAAGATTCTTGGATATGGAAATGTTGTAATCCCATAAGGAATATCGATTGCCTGTTGAGCTAAACTTCTATGGGGAGGAAAGTCCCATGCTTGTGAATCTGGTTCCATGCGAAACAGATCTGAAAATAAATGAAGAAATTGGAAAATTTGTGGGTGACATATTTGGAATAAAATTCTGAAATTTAGAATTGTGATGATGTCTCATGAAATTTTGTATGCCAGTGATATAGGTGGGAAGAAAAGATCTATCCAGAAAGGACGGATGAAGGCTATCTAGATGAAAATCATGAAGGAGGACACTGCTAACCCATGAGAACCCTGTGGTAAGCCATGATCACATGTAATATGTTGTGTTGAGGTAACACAAGCTGGAGGGACGCCTCGGCAGAGAAAGTCTGAGGGACGCCTCGACTGTAAATCTTGATAAAGTCTCTGGGATTCTTCCTGTGTGATAAAACCTTGGAAAGGAAAGAAGGATCACCCAAGGAACTGTATAATAGAGAAGGGGATGCCTGAGCCTGGGCCTGGAGGGTGAGTGACCACAAGGAAGAGGATACTCTGATAGTTCTTGCAAAATATTGATTGGGATCATGCACATAATGGGTATGTCAAGGAAAAATAGTAAGCCTGGATAACAAGAAAACCATGTGGATACAAATCCACAAATTGCATAGATAAGTATTTTTCTAGATTATGAAATTTTCCTAGAAATTTTATGCAACAGCAAAATGTTTTCACATGAGAATAGGATTAATGTGTTTGTTGTCCAAGAATTATTGAAGGTAGAGGACGAATATTAAGAGTCTAAAAAGGGACCTGATAGAGAAAAAAGGTCAATACTATCGAAGTGGTTGAATGAGAAAGGCATGACAAGTGTTACTGAGAAAGAACATTGAGGACGGTGTTCCTTTTAAGGGGGAGGTTATTGTAACATCCATGTCTCCCACAACTTGTAATTAACCATTAATTAGGATTACCATGTTGTGGAATAGGAACATTGTAAATGTATCATTGTTTAATTTCCAATAAATGACTGTGGGGGTTAAGCCTTGAAAGTGCTAGCCATGATATCACTAGAGGAAAGAATGTGAGAATAGTAAGAGAACAATTAATAATAAAAAAAAGGACAGGTGGTTAAACCCTCAACCACCCCCATGAATTAAAGCATGGTCTAGTTGTAGAAGGTCAACCCGAAGTACCATAGGGTCCTACAAACCCATAACAGACTCGGGGTTTCTTTCTTACAGAAGGAACTGGATAGGAGGAATGTGTGTGAAAGGCATGCAAGAGGATATGAAGAGAAGAGTGGAGAATGCGAGAAACATTCGGCTAACAGAGAAAAAGCCGAAGGCCGTGAGCTTGATGCTGAGGAAGAATATGATAAACCTAATTGAGGTTGTGAAAGAGAAGGATATCTCTGAGAGTATGCAGAGAACGAGACTTGAGGAGAAGGTCGCAAGATTGATTCTAAGGAAGCATCTGATAAACCTCGTAGAAGATGCGAAAGAGAAATGATCGATGAGAATTGGAATAAATTCCTTGGTGATATCATGGCTTGGCACAAGGGTGGACAAAGTACTAAGAATGAATGCCTTTGATCCTATGGTTGGGTGGAAGGACAAACATCGACCACAGTCAGTTAGTTGGCTACCACTTGTAATAGATAACTAATCTCACATCCTGTGTATTTAAATGGTAACTGTGAATTAAAGTTGGATATCCTATGAATGTTGTAGGGAGGGACATGTTTGCTTAATGGTTATACTGTATCCTTTCAATTATTCCTAATTGTGTATTTAAGAAAATAATAAATTCTCTAGAATGTACACGTAAATGACTGAGCCCTGTGGTGGCTCAAGTTAAAATAAATGAACTGTGAATTGTCGACTTTGGGAATAACCTCACGTGTGCATGCCGACACTCCCAGTCATTCTGAAGGAAGGGGTCCGTCAAGCTCGGGAGAGATAGTGCATGTGTGCACAAAGCCTCTGCAAGGTGAGAAGAGATCGAGAACACCCCCCCCTAAGTTATAGAATTGATAGATGAGCGTAAGAGGAGTGTGGAGGATTTCTCTAAGCGTTAAGTTCAGGAGAATTAGCGCAAAATATTTAAGTATCTAAGGAGCTAATAGAACTCAGGTAGAATAGTGAGTTTCGAGCCCTTTAAAGGAGAGATCCTTTCGTTTGAAAGATGAATGGATGATATTAGTTTGGGAGGAGCCGAATTTCGTCACGATCATTGGATCTGGAGAAGGAACACGGGCGTTAACCCTTCGATCCCTTCATACTTTGTGGTTCCAATAAATTAAGCATATTCTTTGCACGAGAGGTGAATCTCTTGAAGTCCCAAATTAAATATGGGTCGTCGATATGTAGATTCCCAAGAACTATCCTGACCATCAGATCTACGTTATAGTCATCCTAGCATTGACCACTTCGAGAGGACATAGGTTTGGTAATACCAAAACTCCCGAAGTCCCAAACTTTATGTGGACCGTGGATCTAAAGATCCTTCAGGATCCCTCATGACCATTCGATCGTGGGGATGCGAGTATTAACGTCGATATCATGTGGGAGCCCATGTGTCGAGTGACAAGGTTTCCAAGTGTCCCTCTCAGAGTGGCACACACTAGGACCCAAGGGACCCTTAAATGGAAGTTACAAGTCGTAGATATCTAGGGTCGCATAGATACCCTCGAATCGCCAGATTGAGGTCATGATCAACCTGACGTTGACTGACTCCAGGAGAAAAGAGGAGCTTGCATCACAAAACTCACGAATATTCGAAGTAGATCTGAGTCATCCAAGCCAAAGGGATAGGTATCGTTAAATCCTGTACTCCAAAGAGAAGTCACTTCAGGAGGACCGAGGTGTGAAGACACAAGTATTTCTGAAGGTTGGAGTCTCAAAGTCATCCCAGTCATCCATTGGAAGGGACGCATGGCAGAAGATATGTCATTTCAAAGGAAGTCACTCCTGGATAAAAGGGGATGTGTTGGACAAGAACTTCCGAAGTCTGGAGAGATGGAGTTCATCTGAGTCATCCGACAGCTGAGGACATGTGTCAGCAGATCTTCCATTTCAAAAGATAGCCACTTCGGAGGAAAGTGGGGTCACACGAGTTAAGAACTCTCGAGCGTCGAAGTCCCGAAGTAGATCACAGTCGTTGATCGGGAAATCAAGGGGCCCCACCCCATAGTGGATTTAGATTTAGTATAGATAGGCCTATCGGTCGAGGCCCTATCAGGAGAGGAACTATAGTTTCTATATAGATATATAGGGGTCCTCCGAATATAAATCTATCCAGGGAGGTCGACTATAGTTGGCGCTCCCCCGAACCTATTCCAATCATTCATTATATATGTAATTACGCTATTTCATAATTGATCAAATACAAAAATTCAATAACGAAAAGGTGGTGTATGAAACGAACCCAAAACTATGAAACAAAATGCTTCTAACTACTTAGGTAAACGACGTGTGGCATTCTATCTGTAACTCCAGGTATGAAGTACTTTGGAGGAGAAAGGCATTGGAGTGTGCTAAACTCCCAAAAGTTGAAGTCCTGAAGTAGATCACAATAGTTGATCGGGGGAGATATGTGGTGCTCGATATGTAACTCCTGGTATAGAGTACTTCAGAGGAGAAAGGCATTGGAGTGTTTGAAAATCCCGAACATCAAAGTCCCAAAGTATATCACAATCATTGATTAGGGGAGAATCTTGTCACTCGATCTGTAACTCCGAGTATGGAGTAATTCGGAGGAAAAAGGCATTGGAGTGTTCGAAACTCCCGAATGACGAAGTCTCGAAGAAGATTATAATCATCGATCAAAAGGGGTGCATGGCGCTCGATCTGTAACTCCGAGTATGAAGTACTTCAGGGAGAAAATCCTTTGGAGCATTCAAAATTCCTGAACACTGAAGTCCTGAATTCAATCAGGTCTGTCAAAATCTATGAGGACACATGGCATCGGATTATGAACTTTCGATATTTTCCACTTTATAGGATTCATGGGGTGGTTGTCTTGGTGCCCATTGTCTTGGTGTATGGTCATATCTCACGGTCATATGCGAGTATAGATGGATGGACAGACATGAAGAACTTGGGAGAGGCTACCTACCAGCTCTAAGCTCGGTTCAGAGTATGGAAACCATGGTCAGAAAGCTCTGGAAGAGAAGAATGGGATAGAAACCCCGAATGGGGGTTTTGATTCTCTTAAGAAGAGCGAAAATTTTACGCCCCCACCACGGGTATGTTACACTGCCATATGTTGACAGGAATATTTCTTCAACTGGATAATAACCTCAAATAAATCTTTTCGGAGAGATGATGATAATTTAATCCTTTGGCAAATGAATATTTAATGCAATTTAATGAGTAATTCCTTGAGCCTTTGGCCACTAATGACGATCTTTTAGGGGCATGTACAACAGTTGTTATAATTAAAAAACACTTAATGCATATTGAGAAAGGAAACAAAATGGCAGGGACAAACGAGAAAGAGTTTGAATATGGAGCTTTTCATGAACCCACAAACCCGCAAACCCACGGTTATGGATGACCAAAAATATACTAAGCATAGAAAGGCGATCGGTCGGACTTGGATGAAAAATAAATAAAATACTTTGGGGATCGACACCTGCGACAAATCTGATGGTCAAAATGTAGATCACAAAACCTAGGGTGAAAAATGAAGGTCACGAAACTTGGAGGATGAGGGCTTGGACCCGCAAACCCATGCAATTGAAAAATGGCTAAGTGTAGTAGCAGACTTATGACATAGGAAAGTGGATGGAGATGAAGGTCCGCCAACCCACCAACCCACCAATTACTGAAATATGACTAAGTATGGTAACTAGAAAGGGAGAGAAGAAAGGATAAAATAAAGAGGGAAACAAGGGGATGTTTAGAATAGGGAAAATAAATGGAGAAAAAGAATTTGGGAAGATAGAACAGGGAAGGAAAACCTGGAAACAAGAATTGATCTCAACAATCCCCTCACGTAGATAGTCATGGAATGTCCTCTTAGTCCCCATTGTCAGGGTGCTTGGTTTTATTGCTCTGACTGACTACCCCTTCAAAGTTGGTAACTCTCCTCTGATGTTGGGAATTCTTAGTTCCATAATGAATTCCATTAGAATTCAATACATTGAATGTAAACATTATGACTTCAACCAAATTGAAAGAATACTTCCATATTTCAATAGAGGCCAATTAACTACTTTGAAGTTACTACTTTGAATGCACAAAGGGACTGGATTCAATGCCACCCTTGTGGGGTTCGAATAACATGTAAACTTATAAGGTTTGAGGGCTCATTCAAAAGGCCCCACTCCAAATTAGCATTTGGCCTATGGCCATGCCATTATACACAAAAACTTTGAGCTAAATCTAGCCCACACCATCCAATTTTGAGTGCATCACACAATATGAAAGGAAATAACATAAATTTGAACTCAAATACACTTAAAAGCAATTAATATTATCATGTAACCTATCAATGCGACCATCGCGCACCATAAAAATTGAATGCAAAAGGTAATTTAAGCCAAATAAAATCTAAGGAATTTTTGAATTCACCAAGCAAATAGTTAATCCTTGTTCAGAGAGTGCTTTCGGATCCATCGCATAGGTTTTATGTTTTTCGACGTTTCGGACCAAACTAGTGTGGTCCATCATCAGGAAAGCGTTTTTTNNNAAAATGAAGGAAAAGAGAATATAACACATATATAAATACTCAAAAAGTTATTGTAAGGAGCCGACTTATTGAAATAATTATAATTTTTAGTTTACAATTGTTTGTTTAATTAATTAATTAATTGTTTTAATAATTAATTACCTATTTGTTTATTAATTTTTTATTTATAAAAGAGCCAAATGGACAATGTTTTAAAAACTAATATTTAGAATCATTCATATTGGCTAGGGTAGGGATCCAATTTTGACTAATTTTCCATCCATCATCTCTGTTTAGATTATTAAGTTGTTTTTCAATTTCGATTGCTTCTCTGAATTTTCTATTGTGATAGTGATCTATCCTAGCAAGTATTTTGGTTTCTTCAATACAGATGTGATGTTTGGTTTTATCTGAGTGTTCTGCGAGGGCTGAGGGACGAGTGCGATTGTGTTTGATGTCAGCGGCGTGTTCTTGAATCCT